>JXXA01007040.1:0-34196 GCA_000956255.1 Anopheles punctulatus
TATCGAACACAGCAGTTGCCAATTCGGTTTTGTTGGATTTATTTCTTAACAAAAAACTATCATGTATCGTAATGTATAAAAAAGCTTACAAGTGAAGTCCAAGGAAAGTGCAGGACAAATCAATCATCCAAATCACTTGGCGTTGTCTTTCACTGCTACGTGAACTAACGCAACTGGGGTTTAACCGATGGTGTACGTCTTCTCTTGCTTTTGGTCCGGTAGCTTGAATTTCCTTTGTTCCACGACGTGTTCGGGCATCATCGTCATCGGCATTTAATAAATAATTCACAAGAATATAAAATCATCCCTCCCGCTCGGAAGGTTTCTCAAAGAACAAAATCTGGACGAATCAAGCATGTGCCGAACTACTCCGGCTGACGGTAGACACCGTTGAACAGGACGGACCGGGTACCGTAGTCGTAGATGATGAAAACGAACGGATGATTGCAGTGGAACATGGCCGGATCGGCCGGGCGGGACGATCGGAACGAAAAGGCGACCGTTGCCGATGCCGCCACGGAACCCTCCTCGTTCACCTCGATCTTAGATTTCTGCACAACCTCATCGAACCCGATCGGATCGCGTCCGTCGGTGAAGCTATCGAAGTTGGCCGAATTATCGAATAGCTGACCCATACCCAACCGCTCCAAAACTGGCTTCATCTCGACCGTCTTCTCGATGCTGAACTTTGGAAGCTTAACGTCCACTTTGCGCGAGATACCGTCGTTTACGACCTCTTGCAGGATGTCTGTTTCCGCGGCCAGACGGCCGAGCAGTTTCGTTAGTGCGTTCGGTTCCGTCGGTGGTAGGAAGATGAACATCGACACCTGATTGTCGTCGTTGCTACGCTCGCTGTCGTCCTCACCGGTAGTGTACGGTAGTTCCAGGATGTGGCAGCCGAGCTTTTCGTTGGCAGCTATGTGCAAAAGAAGGTAATTATTATCGTACCGAGCATAATGTATAATGAGTGTGCCAAACGATGCCTACCATGACTGAACGTTCCCTCGACGTGCATCATTTCGACAAACATCTGACGATCAGCGGAGACGTAGAACACTTCCCGGTTTGTTTCACCCGCCTTAAACTTCGTCTGCCATGTGCCCTAAAGATGGACGGAGGTTAATCGTACCGCGTCAGGACGTTAACGACATCAATGTCCACACTTACCTTAAAGTAGGCCGCATTAGCAATCGCAAGCTTGGTGTTGCGCGTGATCGCACCCGGAACCAGCAGGTCCTTAATCTGTCCACGGGTAGCGTTCTCCACCCAGCGGTTAATGTACATACGCTGCTCCTCGGGCCGTGTCTCGTAGTCGAGCAGTTCGATCGTGTCGGTGAACTTCTCCTGCATACAGGTCGAGACAGGAATTTGGCGGCCAAAGAACAACTTGTCGACCGCGCTGAAACCGACGGCGTTGCTCTCACTGAAACGACTCTGCAAGGCTCTGCGCGCCGTTCCGTATGCCTCGTACACGGTCGTCTTACTGTCCGTCCACTGCAGATTGAGCCCGGTACGGAGTAGCTTCTCCGTGGAGTCCCGCGCACCGAAGTACATCATCAGCAGCACATTGTACAAACTGTAGGGCGAGAAGAACAGGTTCTCGTTCGGTGTGGCCGTGTTGATGGCATCGAGCAGCTGGAGCGTGAAGATCGATTCACCCTTGTACAGGCGGGTTCGTGATTGCTCTGGGTCCGATTTTTCTGTGGCCTTTTTTTCATCACCCGGTGAACACTGGCCGGCGGCAGGATGGGAAGCGAAAATAGTAACCAACGCCAACAGAACCACCAGCGCGGCGGAAGTTGCGCCTAGTGATGGTCTCGAGAGTTTCATCGTCGTCTGATGTCTGCTCTGTATCGGAAGAAAGTAACAAAACGAGATAACGTTATTAAAACAAAACAAAAACATGAGGAATTAAAAAAAAACATCCGGATGTAGCAACTCAAAGACGTAAAACCCCCGAAGGTTGTCGTTGACGTTGAAATCCTTCAAGGACGCAAGAATCTCCAACAGATCGTTTCTTCGAGTCACCGCTCAAGAACCCAAGCTGTTTTCTTTTGTGATGCTTACGACGCCCCAAGTCGGCGTTATTATATGATTCACGGTCATGGTCAAGTTGTACGTATAAGGCATCATACTTGCCCATAGATGGACTGCGATTAAACAGGGAGTACCCCGGACAGATGTTGGGGTTTGTTGGTGTATGTTTGCAACACCACTCTTACTCGTCCATGATCGTTTGAATACTTCACGAAAGGCAATATGTGGTACATAGAATATTAAAGTCTCAATGTATTGAAAATCTTGGTAAATTGTGTAATAATCTCTACGACTACTTTGCCTTCATTCATGTCAAGAGGTTATCGCTTGGTTAAATAAAAAACACCTTGGACATGGTACCATTCGCATCTCATTTGGCGGACTTCTCAAAAATGCAAAATAATTATTTTGTGAGGTAAGATTAAGATGTATGTTTACATAATGCTTTCATCATAATTGTGATCCAGTACACAGCGTGCCATCATCAAAGCAAGGCGTAGTTGCAATTCTTTTTCTACCGTATCTCATCGGAACGTTACAGATAACATGCTCCTATGATGCTTTTGGTTGAACACAAGCATTCCGTCGCTAAAGCCATTAAATTCAACAGGAAGTTTACCTATTGGCTGCTAGTAGCAACAGATAAGAAGGTCAGCAAGAAAGGTTTTCACCCCGGTCGCTCATGTCGGTCCATGTCCATGTTTGCACTCATGTACTGTAACGTTGATGTACTTTCAACGCACGAGTGCATTGCATACAGTTAAGGTCAATTTTTGTTTGACAGAAAACATTGCCACAGTGTCGTTCACAGTCTACAGTTCATTTTTGATGGACAGTGTGTAAGATCAAATGAAACACAACTGCGGAGGTGTAATAAAAAGGTGCGTATGAATCGTACAAATGGTAATTAATACGGTCGATCGCTTCAAGCAGACGAATTTGTAAAGAAGTTGTTTGTAAATTTGTTAAAGCGCCCCTCATTTATACCCGCACGTTGAGTATATTCAAACAAAAATGCGGGAACAGCAATCTAGGTGTAATGAATGGTGATAAAAGGGCGTTTTTTTTTGACAGACATTCATTTTTCAAACAAAATTTTCACAGAACCACCATCATTAGCATAACGATATGTCAATTTAATGTCGGTGTCTGAATTGCCATTAAACTGGTCCCATTATATTCGACTCACGGGTGTTTAAATATTTAAAAAATAACACATTATAAAATTGTTTTCACCTCAAATTATTCACTGTATTATACAGTCTTTAAGTTCAACGACTTGCGTCTGTGTGCGTTGTAAAAAGCATGAGAAGGAAATTTCGGTGCAAACATTGATCCATGATTGGTTGCATAAAATGTAAAAAATTGCAAAAAAGCTACATATTTTCTATGCTGCTAAATGAAAGAAGAAGCAACGAATTGAACATATGAATCTCAAACCTTTTTTTTTAGCTGAATAACAATGTTGGCTGTTAGAGTTCGCTATGCCAGCCTAAGAAAACAAAAACTGAATACGGCGTGAGTAAAAGAGTTAAATGTACCGTTGTAGTGCACTTTTGTTTCCCAGCCACGAACAACGCCTTTTTCAGCCGGCAATCGCCTGCACGAATTGCACCGAATGCTGTTATAACATGCTGTACAAGTGGAATTTCGCGCGTATTTAACGCGGATGTTGTAGCTTATGTTAAGTGTTGGCAGCGTGCTGTCAGTAGACGCGGGTCGAGCGAAATTTGTACCCAGCAAATAAGGGTTTTTATTTAGCAAAATATGCTAGCATTTCGCAAAAAAAAACTTTCAAATCCCTTCGGCTCTCTGTGCATTTCTCCAAGGAACTGTAACGTTTTTTTTTGTGTATTGTTGTAGATTTTTCTTGTTCACATCCGTCTCAAAACGCGACATCCGCGTGCATTTCGCCGGTTTCTTTTGTGCGTTTGCATCGAAATTTCCCAACTTTCCCAACGCGGTCGCCACGCTATTGCAAAATGACCCTCGCAGCACGTCGGCGGTGAGAGTTGCGCCCCGGGGTTATGAGTCACTGAGTGGGGAGGCACGACACCACTTTCGTGTCACGATCATGTGGGTGGATTGACGTTCTTTTTTGTCGCAATGTATTGGGAACAATGCATGCGACGGAACTGTAGCGAAACAGCTTGCTTGTTTTAAATCGTGTGTAGTTGTTTATTTGGCGCCGTAGGAAATTTGAATATCAAGTCCTTGAAATAAATGCAAATTTTTACAAACTCACTCACTTTGCAGGGTGGGATGAAGCTATCGGCAGTAAAACGAACCTGTTATGTACGTCATGCTTTTGTCTTTTTTGTTCTCGAAGGGAGGATTACAATTGTTTGTACTCTTTTTTTTAAGTAATACAGAGGTGCTAGTCGGATTTATCATGGATGTTTGGCAGTTTCTATATAACAGATTTTCTGTTCGAAATCGTAAGAAAACAAACTAGTAACAGAAAAAAAAAACTAATTTTCGTTAAGACACAAGATCACATTCTACAATTCTGATGCTGATAGTTTCTGCTAAACAATGCTGATAGTTTTTTAAACAACTAGCACAAATAAACGATAATTTTATGCCAGTTTTGTTTTCTTTTGTATAAACTAGTTTCGTACAAATATTTGAAAAGATGTTGGAAAGGAGTATCAGGTCAATCTTACTTTAAAATGATAAAAATCCCAACTAGTTGTGGTAGAAAGCATTGGGTTATACTTTCGAGAATCAGTACGAGTAAAATACTGCACATAAATATGACAAAAGTCAACAAAAAGCAGCTCTATAAATGCAAACTACAGTAAATGTTTATGTAATCTGTGAAAGCCATAAAATGTATGGCACAGGATGAACACAAAACAAGTGTAATAACAGGAAAGAAGTAGAGATATGGCTACATTTACATAATTTTCATGTAGCAAAAGTTACGGGAAAAAAATGCGGTAAAAATTACGTTTACACCCACTTGGAGTTTTTTAATCAATTTGGATAGCATGCATGTTGGTATCATTTTCACACGAATGGTAGATTCCGCAAGGAAGCACAAATAGTCAACGCGGTAAGTTTGTCGCCCACTGTAATCTGAAATGCAAACGATCGAAGCTTGGCCTAAAGAGAGCTCGATAAAGCAGACAAGGCAACTCAAACATGGCCAAAGCACGGTGTGCAGCTTGAAACGCCCCAGCAAACAGTCAGTCAGTTGACTCACGCGGCGTCTCGCGCATGGCCCCAAATGGTGTATCGTGCCTCTGCCACCTACACGCACATTATCACACGCTCACATGTATGCAGTGCTGCTGGCATCAGTGCAACGGGCCGTCCGCGTTTGCATGCACGTTACGACAACCGGTGGCGGACATTGGGTCATCCGTGAGACTGACTGCGGCACTGGACGCCATTATGTAACGTTCCCGTGCGGGCATATTGGGCCTTCCCGCGGCACACACACACACAAAACACCCTGCACAGTGTGGGGTGAAGACGAGCGTTACAGTGCTTGCGGAGGTTCCTCCTTCGCGTTCGTTATTACTTAACCCGCGACGGGTTGGGGGAGACAGAGGAAAGCCCACACGGACCGGATCCGTCACGTTGGCGGTGATGGCCTCGAGTGAGAGTGAGTGCGTACACGGCTTTCGGTCGGTGCGTCACCTCCACGATCATCGCACGCTCAATGCGCGATCAATTTCTCCCTCACCAACACGCACACCGTAGTTGGAAGTAGTTGGAACTGTGCGATAACGTCTTCACCGTAGTCTTGTTTCACTTTCAATTTCTCTGCACAAAACACACACCCACCCACACACACACAAACACACAAACGCGCAGAAAGAAAACAAGAAAATGCTGGTTACGGAAGCTGGTTACGTTGGGTACGCTCCTTCCGGCTGTGCGAGCTTCCGATTCGTGTGTAATCGCGTTCAATCGATCAAACTATAGAGAAAAGCAAGATGGAGGTTCTCTGACTCGGCTTGGTAGGTTGCGTTTTTTTGTTTGTTGTTGCTTCCATTCCGACCATTTTATATCCGGTTGCACAGTACATTCACAAAGCAGTCGTGTTTCTTTATTCAATCGTCTGCACGCACATTGCTTCTCCAGAGTTGTTTAGCTCAAGACACATAAATCATTACGATCGATAACGATCACACTGATGATACTGGCAAATACCTGGCTGGCAGAGGCCCTATTTGCGATGCAACCAGCATTACCATTGGCGTAGAATCAGGTGAAATCAAGCGGCTATTAACGTTCTGCGACGCAAAACTCGTACCTTCGATTCTGTGGCTCGCATGACGCACGCATAAACCTGTGGCAGCAAAACCTCTAGTACTAACCTTTGGCACACGATCCAGTAAGTTATGGTACGATCCGCACTAAACAAAATCACCTTCACTAACTTCACCCTATCCACGTCTGTTAGCACACCTCGGCCTTAGGAGCTTCACTGAGCCGGAATCTCGAAGTCGGAGAGCCGCTTCGTCGTTGCGTCCGACGCGGTTTATGTTTGCGGCGAAACTGAAATGTGTGCGTTAGCATCGGGCTGCTTATGACTACGATCTGCTTGCTGACTTCACGCGAGCACCACCACGAACGCTGTGGATTTCCCATCGTACCGCGCTGCAGAGTTAAAACTGTTTGCTATTGGTTGCTGGCTACTGGAATCAGTTCACAGCTCCAAGGTATCAAATGGGTGAATTTGTTTTTTTTTTAAATTTTCCTCAATACTATTGCACATAAATCACAAAGGCCATTTTGATAAAGTTAGCAATAGTTTGCGATTACTTAGGGCCCGGACGTAATCCAATCAAACGCGCTGGTGTTGGTTTCATGTGAACTTCGCCTGGACCGATGCATCTTAATGTTCAGATTAGCCATGTATTAGAGGTCAACGCAAACACGAAATAATGCTCTCGGTCGACGATCAGATTTAAAGCAAATCATCCCACAATCTTCACGTCGTTGCGATCGCGTTACTCATCATTCATTTGCGAGGACCAAGGTGAGGGATGCCTATGACATTCTATTATCGTGCACTTCGAACAAAGGATACCGTGCCCTAACGTATGGGTGGGTACAAATAAGCAAAGAAAAAAAACGCCTTGCTTTATCATTTGATATGAAACAGGAAGTACGACTCAAGGCTTCTGAAGTCAGTGACACCAACATCCTAATGGAATCCCCATCGGCTCGGGTCGATCGTGTCCCCGACAGAATTACTTATTCCGCCGTTATAACTCATATGCCCCGAAATCCAACGCGTGCTACAGCGAAATAGGTGGATTCCCTTGTTTGGGACATGGGTCACAATCGGATAGTCGACGCATACAAAAAAATCGCTAGCCTGTGAAAATGACTGATGCGACACCGACACCGCGGCCCAAATGTGAACGATCTGGCATGGTACGGATTCGACCGTGACCACGGTGCGCAATGTTGGTAAAGGTGAACCGGTGTGCAGAAAGCGAACAGCAGAAAACCGCCACCGATCTAGGCTGCCGGCGTGAAGTGTATCCGTGGGGTGAATTACGATTATTGAGCTGAAGCCACTAGACTGTGGGTGTGGACTGGCAAGAGGGGAGATGACGGAGAGTGTGCGATTGTTTGCAAGTTGGCGCAGAAATTTCGTTCCAAGTTCTCGGATTAACACGAAACTCATAACAAAAGTGCAGCATTTTGATCTATAATTACTTATGGTTTTTAGTTTTAACTGCCCGATACGTTCGGCGGACGGAACTTTTCTTCAAAAACGGCTTGAAAGCTCTCGATGAAATTAGTGACTTTCGATGCGAAGAGAGTTTGGAACAAGACCTTATAGATGGCAAAGAGCACCGTGATAAATTGGAAATTGTTGCCCTTTTTTCGTTGTAATACGATCATTGGGCCGGAAACCGCGCCGTTCAACTTATCCATTTTGCGAGTTTCTCTCGACTGCAGGCAAAGAACATCCTTATAAAATGTTTAATTGAAAGAAATTTTCTCCATATATGATCGGTGATGTAAGGTACTCTCTTGAAACTATTCAATATAACCGGAGAAAAATACAAGAGCGATAATACGCTTCAAGAGTAGTGTAGGCTATTTTTGTACTACATTCAGTCTTGTTGCGGAAGGGATCAATCGAGATTATTCTTCGAGTACAGATGATGGACTCTTGAAAGCAATTGCATTGATTTATCATTCCAGTTATCATCGATACACCGATCAGTAATAGATTGATCTGGCAGCTTTGAGTATGCGAAACGCGTAGAACATACAACGCGTGAGATGCTTTGATGACGTACGTAAATTGCAACCGGCCGCACTTGTTGTCCAACCGGCTCCATAGTGTCGCTTTTAGAACCTGCAACTGCTTCTGCCAGTAGGTACCATTACGACGAGGGTTACCGATGCCCTAATGCATATCGCCGGTAGTAATTAGGAACTGGGAATTTCCCCCGGTTCGTTTGGCTGTGCGAGTAGACCTTAGCATGTTTGTGCTAGTGAAGCTGTGCAACTGCATAAATATTTGCGTCGTTTAACGGTCGTCTCTCGCAGGTTGATCATCCTGCCTTCGGCCGTCAAAGCAAAGTGATTGTTCGAGCAGAGGTTTTTCCCAATATCGATATGGGTTAGGAAACACTGTTCCGGAAGGGTAATAAGCGTACATTTAGTACTGCGGTTCGGTAAATCTGTACACGGAGAAATTAAGTGTTTCGTTGTCGATGAATGAGGAAGACTTAAATTACGCCGTGGCGCTGTGATGATTTATCTTCTCCCGTTGCTTAAGTCAGTTCATGAATCACATTTCTCTGTCACCATTTTACGATACATTGACAAACAACGCAATCAGCTGTCGTGTGACAAATTCTTTGTGGGGCCTGTTCAAGAGTTTGTTATGCTGTTTTCTCGTCATTTTTTGCCAACCCGCACATTCTAAGTGTTGTCATTTGTTTAGAGCGAAATCGTAGTATTGCCTTGTACTTTGTTGCGGCGAAAACCGTCGTTAAGAAATAGTTTCACATGCTTACTTTACGGTTTGTGGTAAAATTACGACAGTTAAAGATTAGCATGTAATACGTGCTTACTTCTATTGCTACCGAACTGGAAACCGATAACCGCTAGCAGAGTTTCACGGCATACCGCCAGCTGCTTTCTGTTTCCGTTGCTATACCTGCGAGGATTTCCAGCTTTCCATGTTGTATAGCGTAGCGTTTCTCCCGATGTTCTCAAAAGCTTCCCCAATGGAAAATACTCATCCGATGTCGGCGCACTGATGGATGAGAAAAAAATGAAAATCAAGCATTACAACTAAACAATACTTACGCTCTAGGGCCTGGGCCGCCCGGCGGAAATGGATTATTGTTTGATGATTTCAAGGTATAATAATAGCAGGCAACTGTGTGTGAGGGATGCTGAAAGCGAACGGTCCCGCCGCAATGATCGTTTACGTTATAGTAGAGGTTGATCATGAAACAAGAAAACACAGTTCGAGGCTGATTTTAATGAAGCGTACTCATTGTACAGAAAACTCACTGTTAATGTTACACGTCGCGTATGAGAATGAGTATTTATATCGAACAATTAAATGAAAGAGTGATTACTATAACATAAAAGACCTGTTTGATTTTTACGTAAATGCAGTTTCAATCCATGGACTTTGAGTTGAGGCTACAGTGAAATAACATTTGTTTGATATAATAACGGTAGCTTCTGCCCTTTTTTTGTATTCGTGTATGCTAAAATGTACTATTATCTTTATTTCATTCGTGAAATGTATAATTAATATGTACAAGTGTACTTAATTTTTTCGTAAATCCATATTTACGAAACAGCTGTATACATTTAATTGCTTTGTGCATCTTAAATCAATTTAATTCTCTTTGACAATGTCTCGAAAACTTGTACTTTATATTTAAATTTTCATTATAAACCACCGTTTGAACGGGCGAAATGATTTAAGGGTAACATTGAAATGTGATAAAACACAAACAATAAGTTAACGTTTATAATTATATTCGTGATAATTTAATGATATATCCGTGATGATAGCTAGTAATAAGAGTAGTTCTAAATTGAAATCGAAAAATATGTTTAAAGCTACATCCATCAGTGTGCATGGAACTCTACAACGGTAGTAGCAGTTGGCGAAGGAAAAATAGCAGCAAGATATAAATCACAGTGAATGCTACACCATTCGTGTTCTTTATCATGTTTTGAATGGTTAAAATTTTGAAATGAAACTAGTTTTTTGCCTTTATGTCGTAGCGCTGCGTAAGTATTTTATAGTGGTTCCATTCCTGGGTATGCCGAGTTTCGAGGGGAATCACTTTTTCAAATACCCTTCTACAGACAAGTAACTTTTCGTTGATTTTTTAGTAACTTGAAGTTGATCACTTTGGGATGCTGAGGAATGCTGAATAATGATATTTATTTTCCAGCAAAATTTTTCTTCGTTCTGACTCTTCTTCTTTGTTAACCATACCCAACTAGTAACATTTGCCAGATTAGATCGCTTTCAATTGTCTGTTAAGCAGAGTAAAACAAATTCAAACAAATCCATTTGTTTATTACTACTACTATTTGGCGTAACGACCGAAGTCATGCCTGCCGTTTTTACCGGTTTTCTAGACTAATTTTTACCACCATAGCTGGTTAGTCACTCCTTGCTAGGGGGAGACAGTCCGAATGGGATCATGATACCGGTCCTGCCGCTCCGGCGAAGACCGGCGCCGCTACCACTACACCACCGAGCCGCCCCATTTGTTTATTATATTCATATAGACAAGGACTTCTACTTTACAATGTGCTATGGTAATTTACAGTGAAACTCATCACGTGGTGCTATGAATAAGGACGATGGAACTTCTTCTGCACAGATGAACAAATAATTACAAAACTAAAAGTGCCGATATTTGGGTTTGTGATCGCTATCATTTATCTACTTTCAACCTTTTCAACAGAGATGTGTAAACAATCCAGAAGAGATTTCCTAATCTGATGGGCTTCAGTTAGTCATTAGTATTATCTGGAGCATAAATTTTGATTTGAATTTCGTGCAAATTTTGGTTCTGGTTGTTTACCTTACGTTTTTTGCTAACGCCACCTGGTGGATCAGTCAAATAGACGTTATTGAGATTCTTGGTTGACTGCCAAACGGAAGCGATCTAATCTGTCAAAATCTGCGTAGCTGGGTTTCGTGCTAAAATTTATATAGCGATGCAACCCCGGGCTCACAGAACTGCGTACGTTCCGTGTAAAAAGTGAAAATGCTGTGAAAAGTGATACTACCGAGCACCGAAACTATCATCAAATGGCTACGCAGAAACCGGGCGAATGGGCCAACTCGTTGTTGGCCCGTTTTGAGGAACAGGTACGCAGAAAAATACAAATTCTTGAACCAGCTTTCCACTATAGTTCACAGGCCTGGGCATCGCCCCATTTGGGGCTACTGCTGGAGCTCTCGTGCTTGTGGGCTGCAGACGATCTGTGGAGGGGAATATACCGAAGAGAAGCTGTCATTAGCGGGAGGGTTTGAGAAGATGCAGAAAAATCGATAAAATCTGTCCGTATATGTGGCATGTGCGCATGCCGTTAAATGGCAGGGCAAGCGCTTAACACATGTTTGTGAATGAATTTTGTACTGGCAGTGCGCCAGGAAGGGTGTTGAAGGATGCGGCTATGGAAATGAAGAGAGGGAAAGGCAGGGGTGGGTTTGTTTTTGTTTTTGTCCGCCGTCCGATGGCACTGTTGTAGTGTTTTGCTGGGATTAGCATTTCCCCTTCGAGCAGCGTGTGAGGGGAAGTAGCCGGCTGTAAACACATTTTCAGGAGAGTGTTGTGTTCAAAATGAGGAGAAAAAGTAGGGGTTTGTTTATGTTTACATTTGCACGCGAATGAAGCTGATGGGGGGAAATCGAAGCGTGTGAATTTCGCTTGCTCGGCGGTAAGAAGGGTTCGAAGCAACAGTTGCAAGCCAAATAAACTCGAAGAAGCCATCTGTCACGTAGGTATGAATGAAATTGGATGGCTCTGTAACGCGCGCATATGTGATCATAAGTAGATTGATACTTTGGGAGGTGCAATGAATGAAACCTAAATAGTTACTAAATTGAATTTTCAACACTACAACCCACAATTAGTCATATTTATGAATGATGGCGTTTGGTACATATTTAAAGTATCCTCCAAATTTTAGTAAGGATAACATAGTTCGAACCAAAATTTTAGTAAAGATAGGATATTTTGAATCAAATGTTTGGTGTAAATGCAAAATTAAATCACTCTTCTATTGCATTATTCCTTTGCGGACAGCTTCCCTATCGTACAGGGCCACATGGAACGCAAGCACGGCTTAGCATTGACGAAACGATGAACTGTTTGATACAAATCTCGCGCTACCGCTTTTCCCTGGTGATCTCCGGACTGACGAAGATGCTTCAGCGTGTCAACGAAATTGTGAGTATTGATCCATTCGGCCCGCAGAAATGTTCGTAGGCACTGCTTGGAACCTGAGCCTAGTTTATTATCTTACAGTTTCAACCGCCTGCATGCCGCGGTCATGAACCGGAGCGATGCTGCTACGATTCTCTAATCATCATACTGGAAACGCTCGAGCGTTGTCTGTCCGGCCAGTCGAAGGATACGGCACGCTTCGAGGAGGCTATGAACGTGAAGCTTCTGTTGAGAGAAATCTGTCAGTTTATCGGTAGGTTACTAGTGTGGAACCATTCACCAACCATCTTGCAATATTGCTGAAATGTTTTTCGATTTGTCTCTGTTTTAAAGATATTCAAAATGAAAATAATCAAAATGCCACATCGTTGAAGGCGCTCGCATCGAAAGTGCTGTTTGCGCTGTCCCAGAACCACTTCGGTGCGGTGTTTAATCGCATCTCGGCGCGGCTGCAGGAGCTGAGCACTTGTGCCGAGGAAAACCCAGACTACAGCGACATCGAGCTAATTCAACACATCGACCTGGATGTACACCGGCTGACGAAACTGTTAACAGAAACGATCCAGAAGTTTAAGTCGTTGAAAAAATCCGCACATATGATTCTGCTCAGCTCGCTCGAGAAAGCGCTTTGGAACTGGATCGAATTTCACCCGAAAGAATTTGAGGACTTGCAGCGCAACCCGAACGACGAGCTCAGCAAATGCTGCGAAACGTTCTTCGATATCCTGGATTCTTATTCGGAGAACAAGAAAGCCCGGGCCGCCGTCTGGCCGCTGCAAATAATGCTACTAGTACTAAGCCCGAAAGTGCTGGAAGAGATTGTGAATGCTGACTCGGGGGCACCTTGCTCACCGCGGCACCTGAAAAAGAAACATTTCATGGAGGGAATTAAGAAAGGGCTCGGAGCACACGCTTCCTCGAAGCAGTCGACAGAATCGGCAGCCATCGCGTGTGTAAAGCTGTGCAAAGCGTCGACATACATCAACATCAACGATGCGAACAACGTCACGTTCCAGCTGGTGCAGAGTGTTATAAACGATCTGAAAGCGCTCCTGTTCAATCCCGCCAAACCGTTCTCGCGCGGGCAGGGTTTCAACTTTCAGGACATTGATCTTATGATCGATTGCTGGGTTTCCTGTTTCCGCATCAAGCCGCACAATAACGAGGCGCTCAAGGTGTGTCTTAGCCTCAACTCACCACCAGCGTATCATTTCGTTATCGTTAGCTCGTTGCTCAAGATCGTGACGCAGGCGCGACTCCCGTGGTGGCCACAGATCGATCTCGTGTATGCCCGGTCGGGTGAGCTACGGGGTTTGTTTACGGACACGCTGAACAAAGCAACCCAAGGCTATATTGCACACACGCCTCTGCGCATGATCACTTCGCTGACGTTGAAATCGAAAGACGCACAATCTCGCCTTACGCGGCCGGACGAAGGGCCAGCGCACAAGGCGCTACTGCTGCTGATGGTACGGCTCATCCATGCCGATCCGATGCTGCTGTTAAATAGTCTCGGAAAGGCGGGCCACGAGGTGCAGAGCTCAACGCTCGAGTTAATCAATGGGCTCGTTTCGCTCGTCCACCAGCCAACCATGCCCGACGTGGCACAGGAAGCGATGGAAGCCCTGCTCGCCCTGCACTCGCCAGACAAGATTGAGGTGTGGAATCCGGAGGCACCGATCAACACCTTCTGGGATGTGAGCTCTCAGGTGCTGTTTTCGATTTCGCAAAAGCTGATCCAGCATCAGATTGCTAACTATACGGACGTGCTGAAGTGGCTACGCGAGATATTGATCTGCCGAAACACGTTCCTGCAACGGCACAAAGATTACGCGAACGTTGGTAGCCAGATCGCGATCTGCCGCCAGGCACACATCAAGCTCGAGGTGGTGTTCTTCATGTATCTCTGGTCCGTTGACCTGGATGCGGTGATGGTGTCATTGTCCTGCTTCGGTTTGCTCTGTGAGGAAGCGGAAATACGCTCTGGTTCAGATGAGCTAACGGTGGGCTTTATTCTGCCAAACTATCACCTGTACCAGGAGCTGTCTCATACGTCAGCGACGTTAACGTCGCCCCAAAATGCCGAGTCGCGGTACAGCTTCTTCGAACATCTTCATGGGCGCGTGACGCTGCAGCGTAACATAATGTCGCTATTGCGAAAGATCGAACACTGCGTTAATGGCGTGCAGCCGGCGTGGGAGGAAACGTTCCGGAACTGGGAGGTCACGAGCAAGCTGCTACAGAACTATCCGAAGGGGAAACCCGAGGAGGGCCAGGCGGAGGTGTTTCACCGCAGTATGGGCAAGCGTCGCGCAAGTCACCAGAGCTCGGAGCACGATCTGGAGGAGCAGATAACCGAATGGGCCAACATGACGTGGTTTTTGCTTGCGCTCGGCGGAGTTTGTCTGCAGAAGCCACGGAATCAGCGGCAAGCTACGCAAGGGTACAATCTTCCCATAGCAACGGCCGGTCCATCGCTGATGCAATCGACCACCTCACTGTCCAGCTCCAGTTCCGGCCGTGGCTCAATGCATCCGATAATGGGATCGCTGGTGTCGTCGATCGGACCGGGCAGCAGCCAGGAGGTGCAGTACTGTCCCGTGACACAGTTTATCGGCCAGCTGCTGCGGTTGCTGGTGTGCAACAACGAAAAGTTCGGTCCCCAGATACAGAAGCACGTGAAGGAACTGGTTGGGCAGGAAATGTCGGCCCAGCTGTATCCGATTCTGTTCGATCAGATACGCTCGATCGTGGAGAAGTTTTTCGACCAACAGGGACAGGTGGTGGTGACGGACATCAATACCCAGTTTATAGAACACACGATCTACATCATGAAGTCGGTGCTGGACGGGCGGCAGAGCAAGGACCAGAACGATCAGCCGGCAAATGCGGAGCATCTCGGTGTGACGAGTATCGAGAACTTGATGCTAGCGATCGTGCGATACGTGCGCCACCTGGACATGACCGTGCACGCGATTCACATCAAGACCAAGCTGTGCCAGTTGGTGGAGGTGATGATGAAGCGTCGCGACGATCTGGCCTTCCGACAGGAGATGAAGTTCCGCAACAAGCTGGTCGAGTACCTGACCGATTGGGTTATGGGCACCTCGCATCAGATTGCACCACCCGGCTCGGGTGATGTGACGATCATCACGCGCGATCTTGATCAAGCGTGCATGGAAGCGGTGGCGGCCCTGTTGCGTGGTTTGCCCCTCCAGCCAGAAGAATCTGACCGTGGCGATCTGATGGACGCGAAGAGTGCACTGTTTCTCAAGTACTTCACGCTGTTCATGAATCTCTTGAACGATTGTGTGGACGGTTCGGAGGCGGACAAGGACACGAACAATCCGCCGCTGCTGCCTCCTCGACCCCGGGTGGCCGCGGGGAAGCTAACCGCGCTGCGAAACGCAACGATACAGGCGATGTCGAATCTGCTAAGTGCAAACATAGACTCTGGGTTGATGCATTCTATCGATCTAGGCTACAATCCGGATCTGCAGACACGGGCCGCGTTTATGGAGGTGCTGACACAGATCCTACAGCAGGGTACGGAGTTCGATACGCTCGCCGAATCTGTGATGGCCGATCGGTTCGAGCAGCTGGTGCAGTTAGTCACGATGATAAGCGATAAGGGCGAACTGCCGATTGCGATGGCGCTCGCGTCCGTCGTCACCACCTCCCAGATGGACGAGTTGGCCCGAGTGCTGGTGACGCTTTTCGATGCAAAGCATCTGCTATCACCGCTGCTGTGGAACATGTTCTACCGCGAGGTCGAAGTGTCCGACTGCATGCAGACGTTGTTTCGCGGGAACTCGCTCGGTAGCAAAATCATGGCATTTTGCTTCAAGATATACGGTGCGAGCTACCTACAGGGGCTACTCGAGCCGCTGATACGGCCGCTGCTGGACGAACCGACGAGCAGCTTCGAGGTGGATCCGGCCCGTCTAGAACCGAGCGAGGATATCGAGGTGAATAGGAAGAATCTCATTGCACTGACGCAAAAAGTGTTCGATGCGATCGTAAACTCGGCGGATCGGTTCCCACCGCAGCTCCGCTCAATGTGCCACTGTCTGTATCAGGTGCTTAGCAAACGCTTCCCGAATCTGCTCCAGAACAACATCGGTGCCGTCGGGACGGTGATCTTTCTACGGTTTATCAACCCCGCAATCGTGTCGCCCCAGGAGCTCGGTATCGTCGGCAAGCAGGTACCGACGCAGATCAAGCGCGGGCTTATGCTTATGTCCAAGATCCTGCAGAACATCGCCAACCATGTGGAGTTTTCGAAGGAACAGCACATGTTGTGTTTTAACGACTTTCTCCGAGCACATTTTGAGGCGGGCCGCCGGTTTTTCATCCAGATAGCGTCCGACTGTGAGACGGTCGATCAAACGTCACACAGCATGAGCTTCATATCGGACGCGAATGTACTGGCACTGCATCGATTGTTGTGGTCACACCAGGAGCGCATCGGGGACTATCTGTCGAGCAGCCGGGATCACAAAGCGGTCGGGAGACGGCCGTTCGATAAGATGGCCACACTGCTCGCGTACCTAGGCCCTCCCGAGCACAAGCCGGTTGATTCACATCTTCTCTTTTCGTCGTACGCCCGCTGGAGCTCGATCGACATGTCGTCGACGAACTTTGAAGAGATCATGGTGAAGCACCAGATGCACGAGAAGGAAGAGTTTAAGACGCTGAAATCGATGAACATCTTCTATCAGGCAGGGACGAGCAAGGCTGGCAATCCGGTCTTCTATTACATTGCCCGTCGGTACAAGATTGGTGAGACGAACGGTGATTTGCTGATCTACCACGTCATCCTAACACTCAAACCGTTCTGCCATTCGCCGTTCGAGGTGGTGATCGATTTCACGCACACCTGTTCGGACAATCGCTTCCGGACGGAGTTCCTGCAGAAGTGGTTTTACGTGTTGCCGGAGGTGGCCTACGAGAATCTGTACGCGGCCTACATCTATAACTGCAACTCGTGGGTGCGAGAGTACACCAAATTTCACGATCGCATTCTGGCGCCGCTGAAGGGTTGCCGAAAGCTCATCTTCCTCGACTCACCGGCCAAGCTAAACGACGTGATCGACCCGGAGCAGCAGAAACTCCCCGGTGCGACGCTTTCCCTCGACGAGGATCTGAAGGTATTCAACAACGCACTGAAGCTGAGTCACAAGGACACCAAGGTGGCGATAAAGGTGGGCCCGACGGCGCTCCAAATAACATCGGCCGAAAAGACGAAGGTCCTGGCGCACTCGGTACTGCTGAACGACGTGTATTACGCGTCGGAAATTGAGGAGGTGTGCCTGGTGGACGACAACCAGTTTACGCTCTCGATTGCGAACGAAAGCTCGCAACTCAGCTTCATACATAACGACTGCGACAATATTGTGCAGGCGATCATACACATCCGCAACCGGTGGGAGCTAAGTCAACCCGATTCGGTAACGGTACACCAAAAGATTCGACCGAAAGACGTGCCCGGTACGCTGCTTAACATGGCACTACTGAATCTCGGTTCGTCCGATCCGAATCTGCGTACGGCCGCCTACAATCAGCTGTGTGCATTGACCGCCACGTTCGACCTAAAAATTGAAGGACAGCTGCTGGAGACCCAAGGTCTGTGCATTCCGTCGAACAACACGATTTTCATCAAATCGGTTAGTGAAACATTGGCCACGAACGAACCGCACCTGACGTTGGAATTTCTCGAGGAGTGCATTCAAGGCTTCCAGCGAAGCACGATTGAACTGAAGCATCTGTGTCTCGAGTACATGACGCCCTGGTTGGCTAATCTGGTGCGCTTCTGCAAACCGTCCGACGAGGGCAAACGGCAGAAGCAGGTGGCGCTGATCCTCGAGAAGCTGATCAATCTGACGATTGAGCAGAAGGAGATGTATCCATCAATACAGGCGAAAATCTGGGGCTCGATCGGTCAGATACCGGAGCTGATTGATATGGTGCTGGACAACTTCATCCACAAATCCGTCAGCTCGGGGCTCGGCTCGCCGCAGGTTGAAATTATGGCTGACACGGCAGTGGCGCTCGCGTCCGCCAATGTACAGCTGGTAGCGAAGAAGGTGATCGGACGGCTTTGCCGCGTGATGGACAAAACGTGCCACTCGCCGACGCAGTACCTCGAGCAGCACATGATGTGGGACGACATCGCAATCCTCGCACGCTATCTGCTGATGCTGTCGTTCAATAACTGTCTCGATGTTGCCCGCCACCTGCCGTACCTATTCCACACGGTGACTTTCCTCGTGTGCACTGGGTCTCTGTCGATGCGCGCGTCTACTCACGGTCTGGTGATTAATATCATCCATTCACTCTGTACCTGTACTAAGCCCTCCTTTTCGGAGGAAACGCAGCGCGTGCTACGCCTCTCGCTCGATGAGTTCTCTCTGCCCAAGTTTTATCTGCTGTTCGGCATCAGCAAGGTGAAGTCGGCCGCCGTCACCGCGTTCCGGTCGTCCTGTCGCCATCCGAACGATCGCTGGTTGGGTAACGAGCGTGTGTCGCAGGCACCACCGGCTGATCGCGAGAGGCTCGCACTGCCTTCGCTGGAGGTCATTACCGAAGCGCTGCTGGAAATCATGGAAGCCTGCATGCGTGACATTCCCGACTGTGACTGGTTGCAGACATGGACCTCGTTGGCGAAAAGTTTCGCTTTCTGCTTCAACCCGGCACTGCAGCCACGGGCGTTGATCGTGTTTGGTTGCATATCGAAGAGCATTACGGATCAGGACGTGAAGCAGCTGTTGCGCATTCTGGTCAAAGCGCTCGAATCCTTCAACGACATTATTCTGCTAGAGGCACTGGTAATGTGTCTGACGCGTTTGCAGCCGCTGCTGCGTCCCGAATCTCCCATCCATCGGGCTTTGTTTTGGGTTGCCGTCAGCGTGCTGCAGCTCGATGAATCGACACTGTATGCGGCCGGGTTGGCACTGCTCGAACAGAATCTACATACGCTCAACTCGCAGCAACTGTTCGACAACCAGAACATTGCCGACGTGATGATGGCCACGCGGGAACCGCTTGAATGGCATTTCAAGCAGCTGGACCATGCCGTCGGTCTGTCTTTTAAATCTAACTTTCATTTTGCGCTCGTTGGACATCTGTTAAAAGGCTTTCGGCATCCAACGCCTACTACCGTCTCCCGCACGTCCCGTGTACTGACAATGCTGCTCGGAATTATTGCCAAACCACACCGGCGAGACAAGTTTGAGGTGACACCGGACAGTGTGGCGTATTTGACGGGTAAGACATATACAGCTGACAAATCGATTCAGTTGAAAGGTTACTAACGATAGGTACGCGTTGATCTTTTAGCACTGGTTTGTTTCTCGGAGGAGGTACGATCACGCTGCCATGTTAAGCACACGGTTCCGCGGTGGCCAGTGGAGTCAGGTGGATCGGGTGATTCTGGTAGCGGCAGTAGCAGTGACCCATCAGCACCGAACTCTGCCGGCGGCGGACCATTATCTGGTGGCTCGGGCCCGGCCGGATCCAGCGCGTCCGGTGGACACAGTGTGCGGCGACAAAAATCGTGGGACATGCTCGACCAGTCTGCCATTCAGTATGCGCGCCAGTCGCACAAAGTTCAGCAGCATCAGGTAGGTTGGGGCACCCGTTTATTTGGTGAAACAATTTACCGATTAGTTTCAAAGTCTACGGTTCTGATACCTAAATCTTTTTTGGATTTGTTCTGCTTGTTCAGCTAGCAGAAATCTGTTACTGGTAGAAATGCCGTACAGGATGCGCCTCTTCTAGCACTTACGTTTTCTTTCCAATCGGTTTTGTTGGAAGAAGCAATCTTCCTTTCTTTTTCTTAGGCATAACGACCTACGCGATCATGTTTGCCTTTTTAACGGCTAATGGGTTTTTCCTCCATACTTGGTTAGTTACTCCTCACTATTGGGCGACGGAGATTGTGATATCGGTCTTGTCCTGAATATTTTTAAACCCGACTGGCTGTATATTGTACTTCTTGACAAATACATTGTCTTTCGGACACCAACTCATCGCTTTACTGATCCTTCGAGACAATGTCTCTCCCCGCAACAAAAGCATATCTTGTTGGAACGAGTACTAACACGGAATCAACTGTCATTATGTCTATTTCTAAAACTTCGCACTTTGGCTCAATTGGTATTATAGCAAAAGGCCAACGTTTCTATATTTCTATGAACAAATCTGGTTGTAAGGTAGTATTTGACGGTTCGGGTTTTGTTGTTCGTTGTTTGTTAGAATAAGCTATTGTTTGTGTTTACTTGAGTAGTTTCATTTCCACCTGAATTCCAAAATGATAGTTACCATTTAGTTTTTTTTCGTTTGTTTATCTAGTATGACACTTTATGTTTATAATGATTGCATAAAATTGTAAAGTAATGTAGTACAGTACCCACTGTACTTACGATTCATTGTACATATATTAGGATCATCAGTGCGATAAAAACTATCATCCATGTATTATGATCATGCACTTCATAATCTTCTTTATATGTGTATTTGTTACATTTGTACATACGAGTTTATGGGTGGAGTAGTTCACATTTGAAAATTGAGTTTAGAACGTAAGAAAATTTTTCAAATCTGTTTACAATATACTATCGAAACTTGATCTTGTGTCAATGTAGAGTTTGTTTCTTCTGTTCGATGTATATTGTAGGAAGTATTTCGTTACGAACAATGTATTGCACACTGTAAACAACATTTCTGTTTGGGGTAGTTACATTTGAAGATGAAGATAGATTTTTGAGAATGGAAAATCAGTTTTCGTTTACCGAGCGCATATACAATGCATATTTATATGATTGCACACGCAGCTGCAGTTGTCTACCAAATCTTTAAATTCCGCCTTAATGCAATCGTTCCTCACGATACTGCCCAACCACGTTCCGTGCGCCATTTGGCCAGACAACGCATTCCAACTGTGTGCAAATAGAAAACATTCCACTGTAAAAAAAAAAATGCCACCCTCCCTTTTGCCTTTTGCCCGATTTTGTAGGAACCGGTGGTTATCAGAGGAAAATCTTGGAGAAGTCTCGATTCAGCGCACAATCCGCACCTGGGAATGATCAGTCATTCCTCTTTCGTTACTCACGGTATCACCACAACCTCCACCACTACCACCACCAACAACAACAACAACAACAACAACATGATCAACATGAACAGCAACACTTCCAACCTCATCACCATAGGCATGCCTAACCTCAACAACAGCTCCATCATTACTAACATCAGCAGCAACACTAACAATTCTTCCACTGCTAGTAGTCAGTTCGTCAATAGTAGTGCTGCTGTCGTGGCCGCTGCCATTAGCGTCGGGGCGTATCAAAGCCAACGAAACGATTTCCGCAATCGCCGCTCGTCGTCCGAACCGGTCAATCATGGGCAGATGGTGCTGATGAACCCAAACATTGCCAAACTGATCGCGCTAAATCAGGGCCAGACGCCTGCCTACGGTTACGGTGGAGGTGTTGGTGGAGGTGGATTCACCCCAGGCGCCATTGGTTCTGCACACGCCGCTCTTCAGCAGCAGAACTCGGTATCTTGTGCCGGGCCGCAACCACCCCCACCAGCATCTCCACTTCCACCGGCAGCCACTGCGGTGCCAGCGGACGAAGAAGCGTCCGAGCAGGCCAAGGGAGACGCAACAAACAAGCCAGGGACAAAGGACGAAACCGAGACCTTTATCGTCGACTGCTTGCAAGACATATCATCGATCAAAGTAAGAACGCTCGAACCGTTTGTTCATCCATCTTGTCAGTCTGTCTTATTTCGGATACTTTGCTACTCTACTACTTGCTCTTCAAATCGAATACAACCCACAACCACCATCATAAAAAAACCACTACCACCACCACGCCCACCTATCACCACCACTACCACTACCACCACACTTTCCGAATTGGAGCTATGCCAAAGCAAGCAGTTTCAAAACCACTTAACTACTACATCTTTTTTAAACGTCAGTTATGGTTATGCGAAATAATTCTCTCTCTATCTCTCACGCTCTATGTTGGTGTACCTATGGACTGTACTCGATAATACATATTATAATCTCGTGCGTATGTGGGCGAATGCAACAATGTGTCGTTTCCGTTGTTAGTCTAAACATGTGAAATGTTTGTTACGTTTACTGTTAAGTTTTTTATACTATTTTTTTCACCATAGTTATATTCTCAGCGCCTATCTCTTCATATTCAATCTGTTCTGTATATATGTGTACAAACTAACATAATAGCAATTGTTTGGTTTGTGTGTTTCCAAAGCATGTTGTTGTCTACTATGTCTAAAAGAACCATATACCTTGGGGCGTAACATTGAACGTATCGAATATTGGTGACACATTGTTTTGGTGAGGGTCACGGGGGTATGTAAAAACATTATTAATAATACCATTTTTACTGTGTTCGACATTCGTACGTTACGGGCAATTGTTTGCACGAAAAGATAATAGCAAATACCAGATATATAAAAATCGTGCGACACACAACATATTATACGCAACCATAACTTATTATAATATCCCGATACAGTTGTACCGTGTATCACTTTGGTGTTTTTTTTTTCTTTTCTCTTTTCTCCTTTCCTTCTTTGCTTCACACAATGTCCCTATTTCTTTGCTCATCGGAACATCGACGATGAGACTGTTGGAAATCGATTGCAATTACATTCGATACAAACACTACTACCATCTTCTCAAACATGCTTTCATGCACTTTACGGAATCCAAATCGATTCACAATATCTGTTTCATTCATATTCGTATCTCGTAATTTGTTTCGTTTTTGTTCGTGATGTTCTACCATGTTTGGATTTTTTTTGCTATCGGTGGTTTTCGTCTTGTTTTTATTTGTCACACCAACCATAACAAAATTTGGTATCTTATTGTCTATTGTCTTTTTAATTTATCTTAAAAACTGTCTATCGATTTGTGCCTTTTAATGTCTATGATCTTCTCTTGTTGTTACTAACACTTGTTGAATGTAATTGTCTCACACTTCTACTCGTTTTATTCTCTTTCTTCATTTTCTTTCACCCTGTTTTGTTTGTATTATTACCGGTTCATGTTTTCTTATCTGCTGCATGACGATGTACTGTCGGTTGATATCGTTGCTCATGGTTGACAAACGGTGTGTGCGAAATTATGTATCAATTATACTCAATACACGCCCTTTTCTCGAACAATTTTCCATCGATTTTTGTTATTACTTTTCATTCCTAAACTTATGTATTGTTTTGTGTTTCGGATTACTGAATCATTTTCCGCAAACATTTATACGTACACATAAAATACACCAAATTCAAAGATTGCACGAATGCTCTTCAAAACCCACCGCTCCTTCTCCGTCCCAACGACCAAAGAACGCCTGGGTAAAGCGACGCGGATTGACAATCGTCAGAAGGTACCGGAATTTAGAAAAAAAAAATAAAACAAAAATTGTTCACCTGAGTTTCCACACCTTATAGTGTATTCACTCTGTCTCAATGCTCTATTTATTTACCGTTTGTAATTTGTTACTCGTATTTTTTTTTTAAATTATTGACTCTTCCGTTTCAGCCCGTTGCCGGTTGGTCGTTTTATTTTATGTACTTGCGCACAAATGTTTCGTGTTTCTCTGACCGCTTTTCCTTCACACAGTGTGTTTTCCGTTGCTGTAACATTCACCATCTATTGTTTTATTAGAAAGATGATTACGGATTTTTTTTTAATTTGAACTATCTGGGCTTTATGTTTGTATAAACATAAATCATCTACGATAGTAAAAAAATAACAAAACAAACAAACAAAAAATAATCGTATGATACATTCTGTTCTGGACGCTCTACCTCTACTATTTGGTCATATTTTAATTGGATACGTTTTTAGAAACATACTTTGTACAAATATCTTCTCTGCCTGTTTTTACTTCATTGTTTTCATTCCACTCTTACCCTGATTACAGGGTGCTCTCAACCTATCTCTCTCTCTTTCTCTCACACTCTGTATCTTTGTATGCCTTTAGCGTGTACTACCACTGCCGTCTAGGTTGTTCGATTGATAGCAATCGAAACAGGTAGTAACTAGCATATTACCAATATCTCGATCTAATACCCTCTTCACCTCTACTTTTCCACATCTGTTACGCGTGCTTAGGAGTGTTAGCAAAGAAAAAAAAGCTCTCGAAACTCGCAAAAAAAAACGTGCACATCACGCATATCTTACACCAAATAGAAATTGTTCGACTGGTTCGCAGTCGGGCTGCGCTCGTTTCAAATGTCCCGACTTCTCATCCACTTATAATCTCCCACCCCATAGGAACGTGGCTCACGATCATCCGTCTCGAACGAGTCCAATGTGCTGCTCGATCCGGAAGTGTTACCCGATTCATCGACACAAGCCCTTGTACTTACGGTGCTCGCGACGCTGGTGAAGTATACGACGGATGAGGCCGAAACGCGTGTTCTCTACCAGTACCTGGCAGAAGGATCAATAGTGTTTCCGAAAGTTTTCCCAGTTATGTGAGTAAAATTATGCTTGGGAATGTTTTCTCCAAACAAATGCTACAAATGCTTCTATCACTCTTTGCTTTTTATAATCTTTAGTCACTCTTTGCTGGATCAGAAAGTTAACAATGTCCTGTCGGTATCAAATGATCAGATCGTGCTAGCATCGGTGCAAAGCATCATTCAGAACATGCTGGCTAGTGAAGACGCGAGTCAGCAGCCGCTTCATTTTCTGCAGAGCTGTGGTTTCGGAGGGCTATGGCGATTTGCTGGACCGTTCACCAAGGTGTGTAAACACAGCGAATGATGAAATGTTAGATTTTTCTAATTGTTTTCGGTATTCCTCTCCAACAGTACAACATGATGGTCGAATCTTCGGAGCTGTTTGTAAACTTCCTCGAGGCAATGGTCGAAACCTGTTTGCCGGTTGAGGAGAGCACCCCGATGCCACCGTCCCCGCGACCGTACAATCTCAGTTCCAGCCTGAGCAGTCTCACACTCGGCTCGCCGACGGACAAAGGTTCCTCTTCTAACTAATACTAGAACGAGATGTTCCTCTGTTTTGGTTCCGTTTCGCTGTTTTCTCGGTGTGTTGCCGTTCGCCGTGGTAGCAACGCTGATGGCCGGCCCCTACCCTGGTCGGACAGTTTCTACCGACGGCTGCGGTCATTCTTTACTCGCTGTATGGATCACTTTCTGTAGACCTTGCTCTTTCTACTCATATGTTATGTGTGTACCAGATGATTAAGTTCATCATCGTTTTGAGTTTTGGCCGCGCCCAAAACATGCCTCATCTTCAATTGCCGTTCACTGATGATCATAGACGTTATATGTCTATTTTAGTTTTTTTTCGATTGTTTGTTTTTTTTTACATATTTTTTAAATATCAAAAACATTGCTCGTCCATTTTGATCGTTATCAGCTTGCTGTACTTTAGCTCTACGCTGTATGTGTGCGCAATGTATTAACTTTGTTTTGCATTACAGAGGAATTTGATCTCTCGATAGTTGAACAAAACCGAACATAAATGTGCTACCAATCCTAGTACCTGTATTTGTTAAGACGTGCTTGTCATGATGTTAACTGCGAGCTGTCACAGTTGTACGTTGTGTAAAGCTACAGACGTACTTCCTACTGTCGCAATTGTGTGTCTTATTTTCATCCTCCATCCATGTGTAGTCTTAACAACGGAAAACATCTTCAGCAGCTATATTCAGCGATCTTTCTAAAGTTTATCTGCTGCACATTACTTAGTTACGGTTGGATTTATACTATGTATCTATCTAGCATCGCTTGTGTTGACACACATGGTAGATTATAGTTTGATTGTAAGATCAGTGCATATGCAGTCATGTTGGCCGACTCTTAAGTAGGATTTGCCATCTCAAAGAAAATACCAATGGTTATCAAATAAAAGAGCAAAGCTCTTTAGAATTCTATTAAGTTGAGACATGCTATTGATATATTTAAATGATACTTTAAACAGAATAGAACATAACTGATGTAAGATAATACTGGCCATACACTGATAGCAATACTAGAAAATACTGCATTATGATGCCATACTACGCTCTGTACTACTTAATAATTATTTATTAATACACCTATCTAATACAAACCTAGTAAATGTATGATTTTATGTAGATCTTAAAGCAAATGAGTTCTATTTTCGGTGGATAGCGAGCTTTAACAGCATCGATGATTGTAAGTTTCGAATGTGAACTTTCATTTCGTGCTTGACCTAGGATGCGACAACCAAAGGCAACAGTTTTGTAGTATTTGATGAATTATGGTCACGTAGCCTTACTTTACTCGATGTATACGTTATTTTTTAGCATGACAAGATTTTTATGATTTTGGCGTACTTTTAATTCCATATACTTATTGGCTTTAAAGTACTATAATTCTGCAAAAAAGTGTATTAATCTCACAATTACTACTTTCTCTTTTCTCTGTGCTATCCCGATTGTTTTTTCTTCTTTCTCTCTCTCTCTCCCTCTCCCTCTCTCTGTTTTTTTCTCTATATACATATATTATCCTATTGCATTTGGTTTTTGTTTCCTTACATCCTTCTCATGCAAAATTGTCCGCTACGGAATCTGTGTTTGATGTTCGCTAACTGATGCTGAATGTAAATTCTGTCGTGTTTGCATTCTGCTTCAATTTATCATTATCGCTCACCAAACGAATATGGATGAATTATTTTGAATGGCAATGTTTTTGGTTCCTTCTCTCGATGTCTACTCCATGCTCGTTCGTTTTTTTATCTTTCTCCGTTTGGGGCATTGCGCATCATTTTTGCGTTTGGTTTAACATGTAGCATTTTCATCAGAATCTCTAGATCACGATGGCTTTAGTGGGAGCGTTAGCTCGCTGCGGCGCGCATCCTGCAGCAAGGCCCGGACAGGCACTAAGCACCGTTTCATAGACAGTCCGACGCACAATATCTAGTCGGAAATCTGGTGGAGCGCTGGCCGGATTTTGCCATCTATTGTTGCCGCAGCCAGTCGTGCTGGAGCTACCACCAAAAACATCGGATGTCCCCAGCGACACACAACGAACGAGCGAGCGAAACCAAGCCGCTCGGTTGATGGTTCTCCAAATATTTAAACCACGCGATTACAGACTACTAAACCATTGGCTTCTAAAGCACCACTACTTAACACTACTAAACTACGCTAGTTGCAATAGCTCTCAATAGTCTTTTTGTCGCCAATAGTATACATGTGTGTGAGTGTCCAAACTGTCTAAGTGAAACTCAATGTGTCAGTGTACGTACTTCATTTGGCTTCTTTTTGCCATTAACCAACCAGGAACATCATCGCAACACAGTAATTTTAAAGTGAATCGACTTTGCACAGAGGGCATGCCCGGAAGAAGTTGTTTTACAAGGGATCGAAAGCAAGAAGGGAAATTAGACTTTCTTTGAACAGTTCTGTTATGTTTTCTGCTCATATCATTAACAACTAGTGGCTGTTCTCAAACCACTACTGTTCGATGAACTGATAAATCACTGGAAAATTGCAACGTCAACAATGAAAATTAATACTACTAGAAACAATCCAGATTAAACTTCATTGCAGTATTGTTGCAGTGCCCGGTAAAGGACGAGGAAAGGGAGAGTTTTTGTTTCCCAAATCATTAATATGCTAATATGAGCGGTGGACGAATGTGAAAAAGATAAGTATGGAATTTTGTACGTATTTCATGATAACTCCATTTAGGAGCTACTTATGCATGAATGATCATTGAAAACTCATGAGAAACGAAACAAAATGAATCGAACTATTTTCGTCGAAACGATTTGAACTTAAGAGTAATGTTTAGACTATGAGATGATACAATTTAATAATTCATGTGTTAAATGTATATTTTATATATGAATTCTATCAATAAATGTTTCAACCACCTTTAGAAAATCATACTACCAGTGATCAAAGATTATTTCAGTTATTTTGAGTTAAGGGTCTTCATTATTCGCTACCTTTATCTTTTTTTTCTACCAAGCAGTGTAGATTTTGTAGACGTTGAATTGGTTGCACCAGGTGAGGATTGACACGTTGTCAACAGCAACCGTG
This sequence comes from Anopheles punctulatus, assembly GCA_000956255.1. Classification (NCBI taxonomy): domain Eukaryota; kingdom Metazoa; phylum Arthropoda; class Insecta; order Diptera; family Culicidae; genus Anopheles; species Anopheles punctulatus. The sequence continues at coordinate 28,547 of JXXA01007040.1, forward strand.
AGCGATTTTGGTATTTTCAGTAGATGCCGTTTTAATTAGGTAAGTTTTGTTTCTGATAAAGAAAATTTATTTAATTATTAAGTATTTGCAAAACCTAATCAGATTGCAAATCAACAACCGGCTGGAATTTTTAAGCTAAATGTATTAAAAAATATTTTGGAGAGCAAAAAGCAAAACAAAATTGGCTAATTGCGTTGTGCATCAATTATCTAATGACCTATATTCAAAGTATAAATATTCTTCAAGTAATATCCCAGTTAGTGAATTTTATGTAATGATTTCAACGAAACAAATGTTTTTTACGGCATCCTAAGAATTACGAATCAGTGAAGAAATACAAATGTTAATGTTAAATTGCAATTATCTACTGTTACCTCTACGTTAAGCATTTCTCCAATTCTTCTGGTTCAGCTAGCGAGCAGTTTGCAATGTTTCAGAACTAAGACACTACTCGCAAATCACAATCAGCGAGTGTTTATTAATCTCATGTGGTTCTTTCTGTTTTGCATGCTTGGTTTCAAAACCAATTATATGGGAATTATAATTTCATGGGAATTATGATTTAAAAATAAATGAAGAAAAAGCAAATACATAGCAAAACGACAGCTGAAGAGTGAAGGGTGAAGTCATCACATAAATTCGATACAAACCTTCACAAGCATATGTAGTCCAGCTAGTTTTCCACGGAAATTGTTGTATGCTGTTTTCAATGAAACATTTTATTCATCCATTCACTGATTTTGATCGATTGCCGTCTGAAGAATCCATACCAATCTCTCTTGCCAAAACTAGCGCGACACACGGGATAGCACAGAATCTTTGGCCAAAAGCCGCCACTAGTCGAACATCCTAAAACGTTTCCGTTCTTACCGGTACTTTCTTTAGCCTACTGCCAAAAAGGTAGCGACAGCATGACGATAGGGTGTATGTACATTGTGTATTACTTATCGTGTCTAACATCGGATTGGTTATGCCCTGGTGTGCGCCTGATTCTATCATCTCCACTAACTATAGAGAGCATACGGTGGGGGAGGGGGGGGGAGGTAGGGAAGGAGAGATCCGGAGCGATGCGGCATCCGGCGTGTTTTCGCCGATCGCTATGAGCAATCGGTTATCTGTCTTTAACGAATAGGAGGTACGTTTAAATAAGTTAAAATTAGCTGACGCAGTTAAATGCTATTAGGGCTCGGTTGGCAAGTTCCGATGCGTTAAGTTGGTTGCTGTCTAACATTGATTGGTTGGTAGATATATTGGATGCTAGTAGTGCAACTATAAATAAGTTAAGTATATGGCATAAGTTTTTTTGTTGTTGTTTGTATATCCGTCTACGTAGTAACATTGTTTTTTTTTTAATGTTTTTCCATAATTTCTTTTTCCTTAGCTTACTTTGTAAGTATCCATTTGTTGTTTTGCATCAAAAGCCGAATAGAAGATGCTCTGCTTCCGCTTCATTCCCGGTCAGCTCGGGCTCCACTAGCACCTCCCGAACCGGCGGTTGGGTGGCTTTAGTTGGGCCGTATCGGATAGAGGAACGTTTCCGACTCGTCCTTCGCTATAACGTTCTTCGCCACGCACGTGTACGAGCCCATATCAGCCCACCGGAGCCCAGTGATGATCAGCTCACCGGTCGGCAACGTGCGGAAGCGTGGATCCTGTAGGCTACCGACCACGTTACCTTCCTCATTCAGCCAAGTGATCTCGGGAAGCGGCCGACCGATGGCCTTGCACGGCAACACCACAGTTGAGCCCATGTTTTCGAACAGCGTTTTGAAGTGTAGCGTAATGCGCGCACCCTTCAGATTTTTGAACATCGAATCGACGGCACCGGCCGGACGCAACAGCGGCATGTCCGAGTAGTTACCGAGATGCGAAACGCTGTCGACGTGATAGACGACGGTCGACGAGCTAACCTCTTGTCCGGCGGCGCGTCCAATGCAGGTGTAGGTCGTTTGGGACGCACGTGAGGCACGGTCAATCACCAGTCGCGTAACAACGCGCGCCACCGACGTCGGCGTATCCTCCGAGATGACGTTCACACTGATGTCTTCCCACTGCAAGCGGAGCAAGCGAAACGGAGGGAACAAGTTCCAAGGTAAGCTCAACCGTTCTAGCGGTGATAGCGCGAGTAACAAAACTTACGTCAGCTGTTTGGCCACTTCCGTGCACCCACTGGACGGTGGGCGTCGGTGAGCCCATGATTTCGCACTCCAGCTCCACCACGGTGCCGCGGATCTGCGCAACACGTGCCGGCGGTGCAGCTGTGATACGGACGAACGTGGGTCTCATCACACGGCTCCCTCCATCCGCTCGCATACCCTCCGATGATGATGATGCGGCAGACGCACCCAGGCCACTATCCGGATCCAGCACGACCGCACGACCGCTACCGGGTGTGACCAGCAGCGAAAGCACCAGACACGTCGCCACCAGCACCAGATGCTTCAGGTTCATCATCTTTGCGCCTGGAAAAAAAGGGAAAGAAATCAGCTGTTAAACGCATTTCAAGGGAGAGGAAAGGAGCATGTTCATTATAAGGGCTAGCAAGCCACTGTCCCGCTCTTGCTTCTCTAGCGGAGACCGGTGAGCGTATCGTGCTCCTATCGCTAATGAACACAGCGACCCGAACAAACGACGCGTGTCCAACAGCGCGGCAGTGAACACCGCCGTGTCGGTTCGCGCTCCGACACGGGCATGAGAAATTCCGTTCGGAATTGCATCAGACAGCCCGACCCTTTCTCTGCTATGCGACCATGAACGCATCGCGAAGCATTTGTCCACTATAGTGCCGTTCGCTAGTGTGTGCTGTCGTGACAGTGCCACGGTGCACAGGGAGGGATACCTAGATTTTTATGACGCTTGTGTCACGTGCACGTGCAGTATTATAGTAATATTTGCAAGCAGCGTGTGCCTATACGATCGCCCAATGACACCGACCACATTCATTCACTGTTCGCCCTGTTACGTCCGCTCCGGGATGGATGCGAACCGGGGACGAATTTTATTTTTAGCGATCATCGCACTCCTACCAAGCGCGGAAGCATGACGCGCATCGTGCAACATCCGGCCGGTCAATCGTTTGTGTATTTCGCTTGTCATGCCGGTCGCCGGACGAGCACGTGAATTTGGTCCGACACGGTGATATCTCCCAGTTCGGTCCACTTACGTCCGGTAACGCTCACACTGTGTGCGATGTGCTCCCGATGTGCTTATCAGCGCACGATGGCGCCTCTATAGTGCGTAATGGACAGCGACACCCGAGTGACATCATCGACCTGGTGGGTCTGTTTCAGCGTTGGTTCGTGCTACGCTACAGCGAAACGCAATCGTCCGATAACGCAAACTACAACACTGATCACTGATCACTGGTCCGGAACCGATCGGAACCTATGTCGTTCGAGTTTGGTTCCGTTCGGGATACGGTGTCTAAATTTACGTCTACCACCGATGCCACCGCGCGCGCTCATTCGAGCAAAAGGCAAATTCCAAAGGTCGAAGAGACAGTGGCAAACGACCCAAATTATTCAACGGACGCACGACGCGTCGATCGCTTGATCGGCGGATTCGTCTAACCTTACTTTTGGTTTCGCCCGTGTCTATTTCCCCCATGCCCCGTATCTGTTGCCGGTATCTCGCGTGACCCTATAATCTTGGATGTAAAAGTACTCACTTTCTATCGTTACTCTGTGCTATTAGCTCTGCTCTTCTCCGCTGCTGCCCGGTGAGAGTTCGTGAGGATCGCCGGAGATGATCGTTTCTTTGTTTCTATCTGTCCTGATCGGGAAGATGGCGGAGAGCCTGGTCGAGAGCTGGGCGAAATCTGGGTACCAAACGCACAAATCTCCAAACTATCCAATGGAATCGCTTCTTTGTTTTCGTTTGAAGAGCGTGACTTTGCTTTGTGCCCTTCGCTTGGCTAGCGCGTTTCCAGCCAAAGGCTTCCAAAGTTGGTGGCGCCTGCTCCGTTCGCTAGTCTGATTGTTCTTGCGCGCGTGGCCACCGGCTGGGCCGTACGTGTTCTTCCAGCTCCCAGGCTTCCCGCTAGTAGCTCAACTTTCTTCTCAATTCTCACCGGCACACGGTGGGCCACTTTCAGTGGGCGGGGACGCACCGTGCCACTCTGCTTGCTGGCTGCCTGCCTGCACTACCTTCTCTGTCTCTCGACGGTACTTGACGACTTCCACAAGGAGATGGCTGCTGCTTCCGGTCGGTGGTTTCGTATCAATCGCAGAACACGTTGCTTTTACTATTCGAAACTGCTTGCTTCCCTCGGTCTCGGTTCGCTCGCGCTTTCTCACTCGCTCTCTCGCTCTATGTTTTACTCTTTCTCTAGCTCGTTCTCTTTCTCGCTCTCCTATGCTGCTAGGCATAGACGAAAAATTCTCCACACCGTTGGGGCACTAGTCGGCTCGCACACACATGCACGTCACGCACACACCGTGTGTTATGTAATGTTTGAGTTTATGAGATGTTTTATCAGCACATTCAGCAACATTAATTCGGAAAGGTTCACCTTTTCGCCGAAGCTCAACATATGGCCGAACTGCGTAACCGCCGTCGTGGCCGTCTTGGACCGAAGCCGCCCTAGTGCGTCTATCAACAGCGGAAATGAGGCAAGCCGGCGCTCGACACGGCTGTCGATCACTTGCTCCAACGTTCGATGGGATCGAGGCCCGACCGACACGTGGTTGAGTTTCCGTTCCAAACGTTCGCTGTTGCCACACGCCGCGTTGTATGACGCGTTCGAAATCCTTTCCAACAAAGGTGCACCAAGTCCGAGACAAAACTTCACTGGCCTAATGGCACTGGCTGCAACACAATCGCTCCGCAATGGCGCTACCGGCGCTAACAGTGTCAGTGGTAATGATGGCGTTGCCTTCTGCTTGCTGCGCCAGCGTGCGGATGCTTTCGCGCTGATTCTGCTTCGACGACTTTGATGATAAACGGGTCGCACCGGGGGCTGACATTAAACGGTGGTTAATCCGGGCGACGCTCGAGCTCAGGTCTCGCTTCGTTCGTTGGGATTTCGTTGCGTTTCCAATCGATGCCGACCGATCCGTCGGAGGCACAATCAATCGAAGTGACCGGAGCACACGCACACGAACTGACACATAGGGAGCACTGACGTCAAGCGTTTTGCAAAAATGATGGTGCTCGTGCACAAAATGGTGTCAAATGGCACACGGTTCTTCTTCTAGCGTGATCGAACAGGATCGTCGCCGCCCGTCAAATTCGTTTTACACTTAGTTTTTTTTTCTCTTTATTGCAAAGTCACGTAGCGTCGTGGCGCTGGCGTTTACTCTGGGGGCGTCAATCGCTTTACTATTTCCAATTTCCTCCAAACTCCTCACACCAACACGTTCAGACACAATTGCTTCTACTCGTGCGCGAGCGCGTATACACAAAAGTGGGAAAAGTGCGAAAACGTTAGCGGTCTACACTTGGCTAGGAGAAGCACCGACACCACACTTCCGAAAGGCACTCGCGTTTGAAATGAATGCTCGCGGTGTGCCGCGGCTCGAATTTATAATCTCGCACCGTCCCGGGTGCGGGTTGCTTCGTGCGCGGTGGTTCATTCGCTCTCTTTACTAGACGCTTTGTCTCGTGTTCGTGCATGCTCTCTAGCCGACTTTACCTGCTGCCGCCGCCGCCC
>JXXA01007041.1:0-12500 GCA_000956255.1 Anopheles punctulatus
GAAGAGAGAGAGAGAGAGAGAGAGAGAGAGAGAGAGAGAGAGAGAAAGAGCTCTATCTTGTCTCAACTGCAACAAACACACATTCTGGCCTGTGTGACTTGAGAATCCTGGGTTCGTTTTTAGGATCGCATTCAGACGATCCGGCATTCACGTTCCACAGCCTACTGCGAGGGCACTACTGTCACTCATGGCGAGGAGCGCGTGTGTGTGTGCGCGAGTAATAAATACATATGAAATTAATAATGATATAATATAATTGATTCAACAATAAACATCAATCAAATCAATCCGAACACAACAGGAACGGGCCGATCATCATCATCGGTAATTTCGAGAAACTAGTTGTGCATTAAAAGTAAGCGCCTTTTATCGTACCGCGGATTGAGATAAAGGGCGGAGACGTTCTCTTTAGAACACCGATTGCTCTTGTGAGTGTGTGTGTAAACATGACTCGGCTAAAAAGTTAGCAGTCGGCGTCTCTGGACAGCGAGCGGGAGCTTAACGACACTAACGCCGAATTCTTCATACTCCAATCGCAAGAGGTAGTAGAGGGGGATCGAGCCGTGATTAGGTTTTCAAAGTCGCCCCCTCGCTAGTCGTCCCGCTGCAAGTCGGTTTTCCCGTCCATTGGTCACAGAGAAAAGGCAAGGAATGGAGAAAAAATATAATAAAACAACTGGTGGTGGAAAATCGAATGAATGAATTGAACCACGATGTTTCGGGCACCGCGTTGTTTGAGGGGCTTTGTCCGATTCACAAGGTAAATACGTACAGGGCGGAAAATTTATTTATTTTTCTGAAAGACAAAACCTTAAAAGACAACTCACAAAAGGACGTGAACATTAAGGTGAAGGAGAGGTGAGGTGAGGTGAGGTGATGTGAGGTAAAGAGTTAGAAAAGAATAATACCGCCAGCGAAAGGTACCAACACCATCACCGCCGCCGCCGTATCCATCAGTAAATGATTAGGCCGTTTTTTCCACTCACCTCACCTCAAGCCTGCTTACACCTCCGAATGTGTGGTGAATGTATGTATCGATAGCAACCATCGCGGCGCGTCACGTGCCTTCTATGTTCCCTCCCGTATATGTGCCGAAATGTGTATACAAAATCTTTTCTTTCTTCCCGCATCGTCTCTCTCCCAAACCGGTGCGCTCTATCTCCCGTATTTCATTCTTTTCCCGTGCCAAGTTCTTTGGCTCCCTTGGCACACTGTCCGGTGCGTCGATTGTCTATTATCTATTGTTGCGCCGACAAAAGGCCGCAAACGCAATATAATGATTTATGCATATCATATAATGATTGAACTTTTTCTTTATTATGACAGTAAAAGGGTGAAATAAGTGAATAAAAAACACCAATTTGTCTGTAACATGGCGAATCGGGCGAAAACCCCGTGTGTTTCGTGTGTTTGTTGAAGCGTTTTACAGTTACCACCACCACGAACCCCTACTCCAGCTCCCCAATGCGAGATGAAAGCGAACCTCCTCGGCCAGCCACCACCACTAGCAACCACTAGTGGCTCGAAAACGTTACAATCGTGCCGAATGGATGATACCACCTTTTTCTATTTCTTTTTTTGCCTTACGATACACTAATGATGAAGACGAAGACAGACATGACGGATTCGGCCGTGGATTGGCGAAGGTAAGCAGCAGGGAAGCTGCTTCCAAAGTCCCACCCCTGCTGGGGTAGTTTTGTGTATGTTTGATCTCGGATTAGGCGTAAACAGAACGAATTCGGAAACCGAAACCATTGGCGCCTGTTCTTAATTATGGAGCATCTTCTCGTGGCGCACGGTTTGTGCACCGAATTGTGTTTCCTTGTTGTTTTTTTCTTCTTTGGTTTGGTTTTATTCAGAACAATCGCATCGACACGGATTTTTTGCATTTGCACGGTATGAAGTTGATGCCAGCTGCCTACACCGATCGAAGTTATTATTCCGGTAGTGCGGGCAATTTAGTATGGTTAATAGTTAATTTCACTGGGCACCGGCAGCACGAGCCCAACCTTGTTTTTCTGCTGTTGTTTTTTTCTTTCTTCTAATGTAAGGACCATCATTTGGTAAGGCACTCGTAAAATCGCGTCGTTAACACATTGTGGTCCCGATCCAATCGATCCAGCATGATAACGAATCGGAGAGGATTCGGTTTCGTCCAAACCACATTAAAAATACAGTAACACACGCAGCTCGGCCCATCATCTGAGCCCGTCTCAGTAGGATTTAATGTTCCTGTACCGTTTTACACACAGCCGAAAAATGACGCACCTCCTGCAAATGGAACACCCTCCTCCTTACTCGTTTATCCGGAAGCCCGGAAGGAGAGCGACGAAAAACACCTCGCCGAGGGAGAAGATCAACCGGCGGAGGAAAATGTCTGCAGATGTAGCAAAGGCCGTTTCAGGTTCCACGCGGCACAGTCATAACTTCGCCAATTTCACTGGTGCCTATCACATCATGTAAATTGGGTAAGCGAAAAAAGGGTTGACTGAGCACGATGTTTATGAATCGTCTAAATGATACATTTAAATTCACCCGCTCATTTTTCCCGTTGCCTGCTGGATGTTTAATTAGTTTTCGGCAGGTTCCTAGTTCTTCTCGCACCGTGGTGGGTTTTTAATAAAATATGAATGATCTCGAATTGCAGCAGCCAGCACTCGGCCAGCGACCGGGAGCCGGGAAAGAAAACGAGAACCGGAAAATTTTCCCCTGTCTGGTGTGCGGTAAGGCGAGAACAGGGATGCCTACCTGATACACCCGGGAGGAAAGTAAGTATGGTGTAATGGTCTTACCCTTCTACCATGCAGTTGCGGAAGTACGCTTTAAGAGAGTAAATTTTGTGGAATAATCAAACCGCACATAGGTCGGGCCGTGAAAGGGGGAGAATATACTACCGGATGCTTTGGGTAGAATTGTGGTTTCTTCACATACGTCTTGCACTGTTCGCGGATTTTCACCGTCCATCCCGGCAATGATGAGAAATAGGATGCGAGGAATCGCCACTCGTGTTGCTATAGAAACGCATGGTGAACTTGCGAGCACTTTCCGTATCTTAGATCCACGGCGAGTTGTAACGATTCGAGAAGAGTAAACTCAGCCGACACGACATCTAGCAAGGACAATGTTGCAACAGGCCTAGAGTATCCGCCACCCGACCGAAACCGGCCTGCCCCGTCGAGAGGCGCAACATTTTGGCCAAATGAAACCGACCCGGTATATGATTGGGCTTTATGTTCAATACTCTCAGCAACTCGGACAAACAATGAAGCTGGGCTGTGTAAAGTACCGGCGAGCCTTTAGCCCTCGGGGGAGAAACGGCCAATAGGACTGTATATCACTGCATTGTTTGAAATGTTCATTATTTGTGCAAATAGTATCCCCAAACACGCGCATGTTGTTTGGCGCGGCAGTAAGTCGATATGGTGATGATATATTTTTATTTCCTTTCATAATAAAACCAGCTCGCCGGTTCCTGCTGGAATGGGCAGGAACCTTCAACAGCAAAAACAACAACAACAACAGCAGGACAATGCCACGCCAGTCCGTCCGTTGGGTGGGTTCGAAATCGAAATGCATTTATACAAAACAAATCCAGCTAATGCAGCCTGCGATATCTGGTTACGTTTGACAAAAGAGCAAGCGTGCGTCGAATGGCTCGTTATCGAAATCGAATATCGGTCGCAACAGCAACAGCAGCAGCAACATCTTGGCAACCGGTGTGGGAGTCGAGTGCGTATACGCATACGCGTAAATAAACAAAGGACAATCCGAGTCCCGCGGTCTGTGGCGAAGGGAGGAGGAGGCAAAAAAGCGTTTGACGTTTTTGGCGAGGGGGCGAATGCATGCACAAATATGGTTGTCCATTGGTGGTACTGAGTGTGTGTGCACACTTGACTGGCACCGTAAATGCATCCGGCGTCCAGCCGGGATTGACCACTATCTCTTCATTCATGTGCGGTTCCGAGAGTGCAAGTCCGAGGGATACCACCCACCCCATACCGATGAACATCATCATCACCATCGATTGCAAAAGCAATCATAATGAAATGGATATTTATGCGATGATTGTTTGCTTAGACAAGATCACAACGTTCAATTTGGCTAGTTCGGTGGGTGGCTTAGGTTGGGTGGTGGTGGGGATTTGTTGCCTTTTCGCATGCTGTCATCGCCCTGTCGTCATCCGGTGCGGTCGCTCCTCGCAGTGAGGCAGCATGCGATAGAGTCAGCCCATGTAGTGCTCAATTTACACATCGTTATGGAGAAATAAATAAATTTAAATAAATTAATGACTTAAAAGCATTTGTTAATTTGATTGTTACTCGCGCTGACGTCGCCGACCTAGCGTTTTCCTCATCGCGATTTGGTTCGGTTTTTTTGGCGTTGTTGTTGGAATGCAAGGGAGCGATCCCCAGGAAGTCGCCAAGACGCCTTTTGATCGTAATAATTATCGTTCCATTTCCGGATGGTAAGCTTTCGGAGCACTCGGAATTGTCGGCATAGAGCGGCAGGAAAAGGAACGTTTTGGTTGTGTGATTGGGCAATTAGAAATGAAAACAAACGTTTTTGGTTTATTTTTCTGTTTGCTTGTTGTTGTTGTTTTCTTTCATTTTGGTTTTGATTGGTTTGTTCCTTTGGGGAATTGCACTACTCCTCTACTCCAAGAGTTTCATTGTCTGGGAGTGAATTGAGGTCGTCATTGATTTACTACGCCCAGACATGTGATAGGCATTCCTGGCCGTGTGTGAGTGTGTGTGTTTCAGATTTCGTCGACATCAGCAGAGGAGGGTGAGCGCGGAGCGAGTGAGGAATTTTTATTGCGCCCAGATGATCTCTTTTAGTGAAATTAATTGAAACGATAAATTTTCTTCGGTCACGTCATAACAGCTCCGGGACTCCCGGCGCCCCACTTTGCGACTGGACTGTACACTGTTTTGCTGCAACTGTGTTATTGTTATTAGGTTTGGTCAAATAATGAAATAATTAAGAACCGGTGAACGGGCACAGTATCTGGCCCGTAACGTCGGGACACGGTTCTAATATAAATAAATGCGGTTCTGATTCATTTATTTATCTCTCCTGCACTGCTGGTTTGCAGGAAAACGCTGGGGACCGGCAGCACTCGAAGTATTATGACTTACACACGCAATGTGCAAGCAATAGAAAGACAAGCATTCCCATCGATCCACGCGCTCGGTACTGCATGGTGAGAAAATATTCGCATCATAAAGCGCAGTAAATTGTGTCGGCCACGTTTTCGATATTGCTTTCACAAGCCGTGCACGAGTCGTGCGGGATCTTCACCAGCATTACATGTGGCGATAAATCAATTCCGAAGCGATTTTCCTTCAACAAACACTGGGCGAAGAAAACTGGGTGAATTTGTGTAATTTAGTGCCGGGGGTTTGAGCGTAGTAAAGGAATTCGTGGCTCGAGCTGGAAGAATGAAAAGAAAAACTGGCAAAATGAGATGGACGTGATAAGTGAAAAGGTGAAAATTGTCAACGTACTTCGTGCTTCGTATTTGTCGCGAAGACGTTCAAATACTTGCCTAAGATGGATGGCACATAATATGAGTAAATTTATTGCATACGCGATGATAGCATTCAGAAGAAGCCGTGGTGGTGTTAGAAACAATTAAAAATTTAAAATAAGTTTGATAATTTATTGCCTGCGTGGTGTGTCGTTTAAAATGTACAATCAACCAGATAGTTAAAAGCGATCATCTAGCGCACGGTAGCTGAGGGGTGAAGTGGTATCTCTTGACTGGGACTGGGTTTGCGTCACCGCAAGGAAACACAACATTGAAAGCACCCTCATGAGGATTTATCATGGCCCGTACCAGTACCAGTACACTCGACACCAGTACATCTTGCATGGTGCAGAGCCAAAACTGAGACCGAATAACTAGCCATACTTTATAGATATACATGTGCACAAGCAAACGGGCAACCGGGTGTTATGGATGTAGGTGTTGCGACTAGGAAGTAGGCTAAGGCCATCGTTACAAGCCCATCGGTTTACATCGCCGGGTTCAACATATCATGCAAATTGGGGTTGAAGGATTTGGAAAATTTGATTGAAACAAAGAGGTGTCGAAGTGTTCAAGGGTTGTGCATGCGGGAGGCGACGGAGAAGCGAAAACGATTGGCGAGGAGAACGGTGGTAAGTATGTCATCGAATAGCACAGCGAATTCCCCTTTTGCAGTAAACCCCTTCGGTGTGGTGATGAAGCCGATCCCTTTTTCTCGACCAGAGGAGATCCAGCGTAAGCGTCCTTTGCATAATGACAGAAAACCGTAAAAACTTGAAAATAAACAACATTCATTGACATCGGCGGCAATCCATCTTCTTCATCTTTTTTTGTTTTTTTTTTCGTTTCTCTTCCTTCGCCTTCCCTCTCTATCCACTCTATCATTATTCAATCTGTACGGTTCAGCACTCTTTTTGCCACTCATCCGAAACCCGGTGCGACAGTTTTTCCCCGCGTGTTGGTGGAAAATTACACTTTCCGCCACGTTTCGGTTGAGTACGGGGTCGGGTTTTGGTTTTGACGATGTTGCTCTTACTGCAGGACCCGACTGTATGGGACTCCGTGAACGGATTCGGTATTATTTGCCAGCAACAAATGGAAACGTGCGTTTGCATATTTAAATGTTATTTAACGCACTACGCATTCTGTGTGCTCGCCGGGATTTGAGGCTGTCATCTGGTACCGCTGTTATCAAAACACTTCACGCGCAATCCCGAGAGCGGCGACCGGGTGCGATAGGGTGCCGAGACATGTGTGCTTATTAATCATTTTTCCAAACGACAAAACAGATCGCACAGCGCACCGAACAGCATGGGACGAGGCGACGAGGCACCAAGAGGTCAAAAGTCGGTTTGGAAAAGAAGTCGGCCCGCTCGGGAGTTGTTTTGCTGCTGCTAAAGAACTGATACCACTACGGGGACTACAGTGCTGGGGACTCGTCGCACTGACTGCGTGGGAAGCATTACCTCAATTGTATCACACTGCACTGCGAGAACACTCGGCGATCAAGTCAGTCATGCCGAGCTGGCAGAAGTTTCCTCCGTTGTCAAGGATTCGCGCCTCGCACCGTACACTACTTCTCTTTTGCACTGCACGTCGGTGGGTGTTCGTGATTCAATCGATATGTTTCGATACGGCAACACCATAATAGTACAAACAAAGTGTATGGTGCCTCTTTTCTTGTCAAGACTCCTTTTTCGCATGTACCTCACACAGGCCCCCCAAACGCTGTGTCCTGCTCTTTCTGTGACGCTGTCGTTGTCTCTCTCTCTCGCACGCGCTTTCTTCTCACTCACTCTATCGTTCCTTCTCGAGCGCACACTCGTACACTGCTAGCTTCTTTATGCTATCTTTATGCTCCAAAAGGGGGCTATCCCTAGTCTTTTTCCGTTCGGCGTTGGCGCAGCAGATTTCACGGTGCGGTTAAAGCAAACATATATTCGCTTTCCCCGCTTCCTCCGAAGGTTTGCTCCGGTTGGTTTTATTGAACGGGAAAAAGGCACGACCAGAAGGAAATCAGTTTCTATGAGCGTTATCAATACGCATGCTTCATTAATTTTCTAGTGTAAAGCGATGGACAGAAAATATGGTAATAAAAAGAACATTGACGTTGGCAGCGTCGAAGTGAAGGGAGATTTTTACTTTTTTAAGATTCTTTCGCCTCGGCATAATCTAAGGAAAATATTAAACATTTGTTGGGGATTTGGAAGCCGTTCGATCGGGTTGGCGGGGTGTTTTTAGTGCTGCTGCTGCTGCTGCTGCTGCCGTTCCATATTGTACTGCACGGTTCATATCTTTTTCGGTTGTTGTTCGTTTTTTCCTGTCTTCTTTTTAACGCGGAAGAAAACGTTTCGATGCGCACGCGACTGGGTGTGTTAATATTTACATTAAATTTTGTTTCATAACCGAAGTATTGCGCTGGGGGGTACAGGCTGCTGCTGCTGCTGTTGCTGCTATTGATCGAATTTGTGACTGGTAGGGAGTGTAAATTTCAAATACAACCGAAAGCAACCGGCGACAGACGGCAGGGCTAATCTGTCGATGTTTATTCTAATTTCATTAATCGTGCCGTTTCGATATTTGGCAAGCTTGAAGCTTTTCACTGCAAAAAAGCGACACCTATATTATGTTGCTAGTTTTGTGTTTGCGTTGCGCCGATCATTCTTGCTTAGGAGGCATAATCAATCATATTTCACGCACTCATCAAAGGGATAGAAGAACCCTGCGGTGCGCACAGACGCCGGGTGCGCAAATGTGAGGCGGCGGTCGGAGAAGCTTCATTTCTTTAAATAACACCCCTTTTTCCAAACCACGAGACAGCAGCGGCACTCATCCGATAGCCCGGACCGGGTAGCATATAGCGTAGCCGTAGCGTAGGCCAAACGAAACATGGCATAAAATAAAGGATTTCCTAAAATCATCTTCCGGTTATGGGATCTTTTCTTAACCCATGCGTTGCAATGCAAGATCCATTTTCGAAAGGCTAGAAGGGGAAAGAGTATCGATTCACCCCTAATTGCGTTGGAATCGGGTTAAAGTTTTAGATTTTTTTCTTTCTTTCAGTCCAAGCCGGACTTTCACATAAGAGCTGGTGAGAAACAGTGCTCGAGTCATCCGCGCTTTGTCAATGAAGTTAGGCCTGTGCTACAAAACACCAACGTTCCACGTATCTACCGCGATTCATGGTGTTTGATACACCGATCACATTTTTGGCCACCGCCACCGGGTTCGCTTTGGGATGCCGCTAGTAGGCTGCCAGGCCAAATATAAAAGAAACAATCATCATGTTCATTAAGTAAAAAGGTAGCGGCGGTGGCGCACGCGGTGATGGATACGATAAAACGATACGATGCCGAAAAACAATAATAATGAGAACTAAAAAATCATTTATCTAAATTTCACCACCTCCAGGGTTTGTGTGATAGAAACAGGGTGGAAAGAAAACGTGATGGAAGGTAAGGAAAATTTAATTACATAAATTCATAGGCAACCGTTTGTTACTGAATCGCACTTGCGTGTGTGTGTGCTGGTTTGTGTACACGGTTGTGTTTGCATAGAAAAATAATATCGGTCGAAAATTATTATAATTTAAGTCGTTTGCAGTTACTAATGACACTCGCGTCTTGTCAAACTGGTGATGCGTCGTTTGTCAAATGGCGTTCCTACGAGTTATCTACTGCACAGCCTTCTACGATGCTTCTGAAAGTGGAAGGGCCTTTCGCAGCTAATTAGACGATTGTTTCCGAGTCCATCTTGTCTTCTCGAGAAGGGCTCGGCTGTAAGGGGTTTGAGGAGGGGTTTGATGTGATTGCGAGTGATGAGTCCTACGATCAGCCGAACTATCAAATCAACATTATAAGAGGATGATCACGGCGTACGAGCGCCCCGGAGACGTAGAAGTAACGACATGAATAAGTTATGTCGACCGTTTAGCCAGCCCAAGAGTGCTGACAAACCTGACGACTGCGATTCGCCCATTGAGCGCGAGTGGATCAGGCAGATTGAGTGTAAACGAATTTGCGGTAGGATACGCAGTGTGGCATGAAGTGATTTCGATTAATGAATCGCTTTCTGCTTTTTTGTACAACGTACTCAGCGTTGAGAGGGATTTTAATACATTGAAAGAGGACAGCTGGGCGCAAACACAGCAAGCCAGCTCATTTCAAGGATGGGTTATGGAACAAAAATTGCATTTCGAATTCAATAGCCGTCGAAGCGCATGTACCGCACAGTCGATGAATGCATTGAAATTGCATTCAATATGCAATGGGTAAATATTTGCAATCAAAGCGACATTTTGCTAGCAAAGAGTACATGGGATCGGAAAAATTGCGAAAAAATAAATGGTTTTGAAACATGGCTTATGCTCGTCCGATGCGGTCGAGCGGTACCTTCTAGCAACTACTTGACGATGATATAGACAACGGAGAGGAACCAAATGGTAAGACTGGCGAGTATGTTGAAGTGTCATATTTTATCTATTCCGGTGGCAAGAGTGTTAGCAGCCTGTGTGTGCAGGCTGTGTAGAGGTATGAGAAAATTGTTTTCACTTACTCTGTCTTGTACTCCTCCTCCTTCCGCTGGATGAAGTGGAAACAAAACCGAACGAATGATAAATCATTTATCATTTTTGATATCAAAATCAGATATGAAACTTATGCTATTTTTTATCTGCACAGTGGGCTCGCACGTGGTCGGGAGGAATTTGTTGCCGAAAAACGCACGTTCACACACACGAAAGTTTTTCCGTCCCTTCAAGCCGTCGCTGTCCAGCCTAGCGCTCCCTCTCGAGTTTGTGCCGTTCGGTTTCGTAACGAATCAATCATTCGATGTATCGTGATATATTAGTTTCGGGCTAGATTGACGATGTTGTGTGCCTGTGTTTCATTCATCACAATGAGCCCGCGTGTGAGCATTATGTTTTTATTGCCTGCGATGGTCGTCGGTGGTCGTGTGGGATTTAATTTTATTGTGCCGAGTGTATTTAATTGAATTTGCTGCTTCCCTATTCAAGGGAAAGCCTTAGCGATTCCCTTGTGCACGGGCATTGTTTTTAGTTTTTCTCTCTCTACTAGACTTACTGAAGCCGATGTCGCCTTGGTAGCAATAAGTTGTCAAAAAGTTCTTCCCCTTACTCCCCTCCGATCTGCAAGCGGCATAGTAAGTTACACAACAAAAAACACGCGCTTTTCGGCGACGGAATTGTCAAATCTAGACATAAACTTTAAAGAAACAAATGATTGATCGGTTCCTCCCAGTTGTCTCCTCTCCCAGGTTGTCTATCGGGATCAGGATTTGTTTTGCAGCAGCAGTAGGCTAACTTTCGCTACGCTACCTTTCGCGAAATGAACAACCACCTCATACCCGGATGGCCAAGTAGCCGAAAAATCCCCGAAATTCGGCAATTCCCGCTCTATTCCCCAATCAAAAATCCATTAGCCGCATATTCAAACACACACACACACACACACACACACACACACACACACACCAGTAATGCCGAACTGGATGTTCTTAAGGGTATTTGCAAAGGGTTGCCTGTCAACTGCATCGATGATTGAACGAGACGGAGCAAGGATTTGAAAGATTTTTAGCGCACTGTTCCACGGGGAAGGTTTGGGACGCAGCTTGCTTGTGAAACACGACCAAAAATTTCCTCCTGGAAAGGAGGCACAGGAAAGGTACACAGGAAGCTATGTTATTACTAATCAAAAACTGGCAAAACCGAGGAATTTCCATTTGCTGCCAAAGACAAAACGGCATTAAACGTTTCTCCTGCGAATGCTGCCGGGCGGAAAATCCAACGCATGGGAAAATCGTTCTGTCACCACCTCGAGCCACCCAGGGCCGTGGCGCACCCGGGGAAAATATGAAAGAGATATTCGTTCGTATCGGAAATGTATGTATATGGAGCATAAATATTAATGCAAACCGGAAAAGGCACCCGTGGTGGCACGGGGCACTTTTTATAATCGGGCAAAGCCCGGCAATTGCCCGGAATCAGGATCAGGACAAAGGGTTAGGAGCGAACGAGCGAACACCCGAAAAACGATTCAATCGTCTCCCTTTTTGGCCGTGATGGCCTTAGAACAAACGAGACTGGAAACGGCACCATCAACGGGTAATGAAATACCGAAATATTTTCAGCGAAGAATTCGTTAATCATTTCGGGAGTTTTGTCTACGACAAGTTCCCGTCGTGCATTATGAAGTTTTAATTGCTTTCGAATAGCGCGCTAGTGTATGTGTGTGTGCGTGTGTGATCGACCGTATGTGCTCGCATATGAGTCCCTTTCGGATGCGTCTCGCAAATGCAGCAGTACATGGCCTACGACCGAGAATGAACACCAACCAGGAACATAATTCTTCATTGATTTTACGCTTTTCCAGGCATTCAGCATTTTTGAATTGAAGCGTAAACTAAAAAAATAGCGAATACTTTCAAGCCATACGTATGGTATGAACGGAATATCGTAATGTCTTGCCGATTTGGTGGAAAGAAACATTGGTGGTCGATCGGGGAAAGAAACGTTGGTCGTGGTGTAAATTGGTAACTAAAAGACTGGAAATGATAAAAAAGAAATTGTTTAATTTTGCCACACGTCACGTCAACTCATTGGCGTCATTTTGCGGGAATTTGGTCGTCATTTGGTTGGTTTGATAGGTTTTCACGAATATGTTTATTCCCCAATAATTTTCAATGCTTGTTGTGAAAAAGTTTAAAAGAAACAATTATTTTATAATATAAAATGTTTATACCTACATTTCTGAAGCAATTCTCCGCATCATAAAATTTAACAGATCAACGATTAAAAGATCTCTCCTTTGCATTCGGGCATTCACCGATACTAATGTGCCACTCTGGTTTCATAAAGCTGCGAAGCGATAGCTGGCAACAATTGAGAAGAATTCTCACGGAATATTTAAAAAAAACCTCCAAACCACACCGAGGGTGGTAGCAGCAGCAGGAT
>JXXA01007042.1:0-14452 GCA_000956255.1 Anopheles punctulatus
CGAATACCTGCGTGAAACGAATCATCTTCGAATGCGCTCACGATAAAAATCAGATACTCCAAACTCAAACTCAGTTCTACTAGGCAAGCAAACCTGTCGGTAGGTGTCATCAAAAACAACACCACCATCAGAATAGATCACAACTTCCCCATGCTCAGTACGCGCCATCTTAGTAGATCACTTTCCCCTCTCGAATTAGAACACTTCTCCTCCAGCATCATCGGTGAGAAAGAGACAAAGAGCTGGATCATTTCTCCGCAGTCTCGATACATGCTCTCCTGTTACTTGCCCATCGGCAACGAGGCCGTTTTTTAACCGCATTGTCCGGTTCTGCAATTGAAAAAAAATCATCGAAAACATCGAAACACGCCATGAGATTAGATAAATAAATTCGCAATCCACCGGGCGCCTACCCTTGGCCCAGATAAACACCACTGCCCGTAACTGTGACTGACCGATACGATGGCGTGCCGTGGCCGTTACTGCGTGTAAAATTGACCTAAAAACGCGAGCACGCTACACCGAAAATGTTGCGTTGTGTTTTCGTTATCAATTCGCACGCTCTTTTAATCACAGCCGTGCGGAAAGGTAGAAAAAAAAATACAGAAACGACGCGTATTTTTGTTTTCGATTTCGGATGCGCACCGCTGGGAGTGTCGTTCGGTACGAAGAGACCCCTGGGTCTTCTCGAGTAATTAATTCCACCCACTTGGGCGATCGGTGGCATGGCTTAGCAGTGTACCTATTCGCCCGTGCCCTCATGTGGGAAGGATTAGCGTGGTTCCTATTTAGCAAACCCAGTGGGATGGGCAAAAACGAACGCGAAAAGCCGTACATCATCATAAGCGAAAGTCCTTTGGTAAACAAGAACCGAAAACCCTTGGATTCATGGTAGATATAGTCACGAATAATAAATAATGATTATAAATTATACTATATCTCTGCTGATGCTGCTGCTACAGAATTGTTCGGGATTTAAAATATAATTTATCCTGCTGAAAGCTTTGAATACAAGGACAATAGAATAATATGTTACCGGTTGTTCTTATTTTCTAAATTATAGAATCATATAAACTTGGTTTATAGTTCAGTTTATTACAATATTCATAAAATGAGTGATCAATATTAATTTAATTAATTCTACAACAAACCTTTTAATTTTGAAAACAAAACTAGCATTCTTTCATTTTCTTTCTTTTTTCAACATTTTGAAATTTTCTTTCATAAAATTGATTGCATTTTATTCAAATTTCGACAGGTGAAAAGCTTGCTGCAGTGTGATAAATTACTATAGAGAAGTGTTATCGATTGCTTCAAACGCATACTCATCCTTAAACCGAAGAAAAAACATGTCAAACATCTAACATATGCTTCGCTCGGTGCGCATTATTTAGCATTTATCGCCCACGGAAAACATCTTCATCATGATTGTGGGCAGCTTCAAACGCGAAATAAATTATCTTTATCCCATTCAAAGAAGCCGATCCAATTTGTTTCCTACAAGCCCAAGCAGAAATAAAGAAGGAAAATAACGCACACGAAAACGAGACGAAAAAGGCGACCGAAAACCAAATCGCTTTCTAAACGTCGTCCAGCTAGATAAATCTTTAAACTTTTAGAAACACCCATCCCACAGGAAGCGTCCATTTATTAATTACACATTACACGGCCATTACTTGGCACTGGTTCCTTTTTTGCAGCAACTATTTATCGCCGCGAGTGCATAAGTGGCCCCGCGACTGGGCTATAAATATTCTCCATCGTTGCTGCGGCGATTAAGATCTTCGTTGGGTTTAAGTGAAAAATGAACGGGAGAAAAGAGTCTCGCGAACGAAGAATGTTGCTTATGCTTCAGTTTTTCGATTACGCAGCAGTTTACGGCGGGCACGGCCATATTTCTCGCTTTCCCGTAGGTATATAGCTGCAAGGATATTCATCATCCGCTTCAGGATTCAGCGACGTGACAGCGCCCGCACGCAGTAAATCGTTAATTTTTACGTAAATCTTTGCGTCCCCGTTCCATGGAACGAAAGGGACGCCTTCACCCTCACGCGATGCTGCAGCTCTCGTTAGCAAATGGTTAATTTTTCCTCTGGTCGGAAGAAAACGCCCTCCGTATCCAACTCTTACAGTGAAGCGTGTAGTTTGCTAGAACAAAAAATGCCAATGCCGGCGGATAGAGCAATCTTAACCTGGTAGATGGAAAAATGGAGAAACGTTCCTCCTTCTGTTTGCCCTGAATGCGGTCCCGGGAATGCAACAATAGGGCGCCTTTCCACGGCACGATGTGTTGCGTACTGAGATGAGGTGTTGAATGAGCGTTGTTCGTGAAGAAAAGTGCTGACTCCTTTCGCTGCGTTTGCTGCCCGTTTGTTGATGCTTTCTTTGCGCGGTGTTGTTTTTGCAAGCAGCACAATCTTCCCGCCGGGACGCCCGGGCTGCCGCTGGAAGCGAAAAGTAATCATCTCACCCTAACTGCCGGCACGAACTGCTAACTAAGAAAGCGAAAGTGAGTAATGGCTTCTGGTGCTGAAGCCACACGAGGCGAGAGATGGGTGTTTGGAAATGATTTCCATTCAATCATACGCCGGTGGCGTTGGCCACTACTGCTATGGAAGCGAAGCGTGCTGACGCGTGGCACCGTGTTTGGGAGGATTTATCAGACACGAGCTAGAGTTGAAACAATTCACTCTAAGTTTTCCTGAAAAGAATATAAAAAAAGAAATGATTATCAAACAAATAAGATTAAAATCAATCACATATTCGACCGGATGTTCCTGCGCAGTGGTTACTTATAACCACATTTTCTAACGCTTAAACTAAACCGATGCTTACCTCGTGCTAATCCCGCCTTGTGATAACGCCAGACGTCTTCAACGAACTTCAAGAACGATTTTTAAAAACATTCTTCGTCAATCCTAACGCCGCCATCCTTGCCGTTAATCCCGCGCGATGAAGGAAGTTGCGTGCGTTTATCTCGCAATCCTTAATACCCTGTCGATGAGGTGGGATTATTGTCATCGTGAAGCTCACAGCGTGTTCCCTTTCGCGATTCGAATAGCTTCTCGCACTAGATCAAGAAAGGTTGATTACGCACGTTTCGCAATGGGACGTTTTGGAACTGTGGCAAAAATAAATAAAAAAAAACATCTTTGTTGTTTTCCTTTCGCTTCGGTTCGGTTGCCCTTCCCCTCCCCCCATACACGCCAGGGCAGGTGCCGCATCCTCCTCCCATCCAGGTACCGTACCGCTTTCGTGTGCCTGATTCATTAGCATCGAAATGGATAGAGCGGGCTCAGCCCTCAGCGCTGTTTGGTCCTTCGAGCCGACATGGTCCCGGACGCGGCACCGTACGGGAACTTTACCGGTTTATTTCACCGTTTCATTTGACGAAATCACGAATCCCATCAACGCGGCGCGGCAGTGTCGTGTAGGTAAATCGCACCGGGACCATAATCTTTCAGTGGAGGAGACCAAAAAAAGGAAACACATCAGCAAAAGAAAGAGAGGGAGCAACAACAACAACAAAAAACGCGAACAAAATCCACTCTAATCAGACGACCGGGGGTCTTTGTTTGGAACGACGCGCAACTGCGGATTGCGGGGTTCCGTAGGAGAAGTATTCGCGCGGTGGTTGTAAACGGTGAAGTTTTATGACGTGCATCGCCTGCCAGGCGCCCGTCTTCTTCATGCCCTTCCCCAGCCAGGAGGGTTGAGCAGGCCATGACGTTCTGACAGCTTGCTTCCTTCGCTGACGCTAATCGAACGAACAATCGAACGCAAACGAAACGGAACAACTTTACGGGGCGGAGAAGGAGTGCCATTCTTTTCAAACCCAGCCAGATGCCGGATCATGCCGGCGACCTGGAACGAACGACGGCGGCGGCAGCCGCGGATAATGCAGATACGGATACGGATTTAGAGCTGTTTTTACGATTATTACTAATTTAGATTTTATACACCCTCCTGGCCGGGAGTGTCTGTGCATTTCGGGCGAGATTGACGGCAGCTCCCTACGCCACGGTCTGTGTCTGTGTGTGTGTGTTTGTAGGAGGACGTGGGCGTATTGCACTTTCTGACACCTCATCCCACCCCATCATGCAGTGGAAGATGGCAGATCTTTTTCGCCATCCCATCGTCCGGAAGTGTTTCGTCTTCTTTATCGTCCCCGCTGCTACCGCCTCACTGCGCGACAAGTACGGGCGTATCCTTTGTTGTGTGCTTTTTTTTTGTTTCCTTTACCTCCCTCACCGGGCATGCAGAAGAGTGCGGATGATTTGATGGATGAGCCCCGGGAGTTGGGTCACGGGTGGAAGTAACTTTCGGGGCGCACCCATAAAAGCGCACGCGGATGGCTTTTTGTGCCCCATTCGGTTGAAATCTTTTAATTGATCCGTTTTCTTCCTGCACGGGGGACAAGTGAGCGGTGAACAGGGAGCGGAGAGGGAAGGGGGGATGAACTATCTACTCCAGCTGGACCGAAGGCCGCAGACAGGAGTGGAGGAAATGGGGGAGATCGTTTCACTGGATTGTTTTCACTTGCCTGCACCGTCGCATGCAAGTTCTTCCCATAGACCCATGGGCGGATTTTTGGACAGGAAGCAGCAGTTTTTCGTCAGCTTCATGGATCGCCAGCAGTGCTAATGAATGCTTTTCTTTCGGGGCTTTTCACGCTCTCCCTCTCTTGCGCCCAGAGATTCATCACGGTGAAGTTGCCCACTCGTGGCGGATCCGCCTCTGAAGGAAGAATCTTAATTATTTCTTCTTTCCTTTCGGTGGGCGGTGGGCGGCTGGCATCGGAAAGTGCTGCGGATGGGGATGGGAAAATGGGAAACTGGTATGGTTCGTTCGTGGATGGAGAACACACTTTAAGGACGATCGATCTACGAGCTTTAAGGCGTGTTGGTAAGTAAATCGATTGCATATCTCAAGAGTGTGTGTTTTTGGAACATTTTTTCAACATATTTAATTTGTTTTTTAACACGATTCTATTGGTTCGAACAAATTCCAGTCATCATTTCGATGGTTATTTTTGCAGCTTTCACACACATGATCCTTTGGCTGATAGTTTTTCGTTCTAGAGCTGGAGTGGAGAAAATAAAAAAAAGGAAATTTCTATTGTTACATCCATCGGCCATCGGTTTTCCACGGTACCATTACCACACAAGAGCCCAGTTCTATTTTCAAATCCATCTCTGCCACTATGTAATCCACTCTTCCTCCGTATCCTCCGATAGCGAGTGATATTGATCTCATCCACCCTGTAGACGGACAATCGAATCCACCCTGTTACACAATCGAATAGGAACGACTCTAATTATACGCACACTCATACACTCCCCACCCGTACCGCCGAGGATTATGTAACGTCGCCTAGCGGTTTCCAAAACATGTTGTCCGCCGGGAACAGGGAACAGGACACACGGGTCGAGCCGAAAACTATTGCATAATTCAACAGCGTCCCCTGCACTTCCAACCGACCAGTGCTTCGAGTGGATTCGATATTCCACGTTCCACGACATCCGGTCGAACTCGCTCTCGCCCACTCAAATCGCCACCATCCACCGATCCGATCCGCAGGTCAGAATCCGTCGGCCCGCTCGGCACTTGAACCGACTAGCGGCAGCGGTGAGTTATTCAAGTTGACACATTTCTCTCCGCTTTCATCCCTAATTGACACTTTTCAGCGTGCGAAACGAAGCGCGAGCGGGCTTGAATAAATTTCCACCGCGCGCGGAACGCCCAAGAGTCTCCCGGAGCGCGCGCGAAACGTGTCGATTTGTGTCGCCTGGCGAAAAGGGAAAAAAGAAACGAAAAGCGAAGAAACAATACTGAAAGCATGGGACGGTTCTTGGAGCACCGTCTCAAGAACTTCCCGGTTCGCTTCCGTCATCCCGCCCGCCAACCGATGACGATGCAACGCGCGATGCCGACTTTGATCCAGCGCCTGCTTTGATGGCGGGGGGTGTAGTAGGCTTTGTTCGGACTTCCCGGGTTTTGTGCGCTGAAAAGGGATGTTTGTGCCGTTTGTGCCAAAAATAGGACCATAGAAAGCGCTCCAAGAGGCTTACCGCTTTTGCGACGAGGTTCGCGCGAAATAAGTAAAGGAAGCACGACGGAAAGAAGCCACCCCCTGGTGAAATGAAATTGAAAGGAAGCCCTCCATTGCGCCGGCGATTTTTTTCTATTGCTTTTCATTTTTTTTTTTGTATTTTCTCTGTGTGTATGGGTGTGTATTTTTTTTTGTGACACTCACTTGACTTGACACGTTGTTCTACGCCCGGGAGGCAAATTCCTGTCAAATCTGTGCCGCTCATCGTCAATCGCCTGGAGTGCTTAACGTTACTGTCTGGACCTTCGTAGATGCTGAATGTCTAAAAAATATGCTTTATGAGGTGTTGTTTTCACGAAAAAAAAATATGTGTTAATTATTTTTAATAAACGTGGCTCTCTCATAAAAACCTATTCTTTAACAGAAACAAAGCAAGATTTTGTGAAAAAAAAAACACTTTTATGGAGTAAAAAATCTCACATGTAATGTTATTCACGAAACCTTTTGTGAAGCTGCTGATAGTTAACTACAAAACTTTGTTCCATATAACCCGTACAATATTTGTCCAGAACGAACTTTCCATTCGATGATGCTTTTGAAATCGACGTCAACGTCGAATTGGAACCTCCTCCTCGTGACACGTACTATTCGAGTTACCTGCACGCATGGCCTACGTGATGCGATCGACGTTCGACCAATTTGTTTTGTGAGTGCTTTTTCTCATCCGTTCATGCAAGCTGTTCCCCACACGGTTCGAGATTTCTGCTCCAAGTGCTTCATGAAAAGCTCGATGAAGAAGAAAAAAAAACAAACAGAATAAAGCACGGAGCAAAAGCGAGATAAAACACAAAACGCAACGTGAGCGAGTGCAGTAATAGGTTCAATTACTCCCATAAACTTACATGCTACACACCAAGAGAACGCTTCCAATTCACTCCCTGGCAAGTGACTCTTGCAGTGACCGAAAAAGTCCCCCGCACCTTTGGGCACTGCAAATTACTCCTTGAGTAGCCTCCAGCCTCTGGCTGACGGGAAAGAACCACCAGGCACCATCAACTGCCCGGCAACAGATGCCCGTAACGACCTGGTGATAGGCCCTGTTGCGGCACTAGTGTTGGTGAAAAACGTTTTCTCTCACTTCGGTGTTTTTTTTTTTTGGGACCACTTTAATGACCCGCCTGCCCCGCCCGCAGCTTAAATTTCGCCAGGAAAAAGGGGTTCTCTCGGCTTACCCTCGGCGGCCTGCCGACGTCCAATTTGCTTGCCGTGGCACAATATTCGTTTGCGTTCCGGGGACGTTCCTGGGTCCGGAAATTCTTGCACCGGCTACCGCCTCCCGCAAATGGTGGATGAAGGGAAGTGCCAGAAGGTCGTTCGGGACAATCGCCATTCCGGGATTTCCCCTGGCAGCGGCAGGTGAACGGAAACGCAACCAGCACCCGGATGTCAAGATGGAAAATGAAAGTTCTTTCCCAGCTCGTCCGCTCGTCGCTCCACACTTTCACGACTTTCTTGCTGCTACAGCAGCTTTTCTGGGGCAGCTTCCGGCAGGGCGCAGTTTCCACGCAGTTTCCTCAACGCAAGGTCACCAACGGGACGAAAATATGTCGCAGCAGGTGAGAGTGGCTGCAGAAAGAGGCGCCCAAAAGGAGAGAGAATAAAAAAAAACCTGTCCACCAGCAAATGGGCATGGTTTCCGGTGATATATGGTCACACTAATTGGGTTTCTTGTTCGGGAGCTCGCTACTCGCAGGAATTCGCCCCGGAACGGACATCCTGCGAGAAAGAAACTGCCCGGCCTCGGGAGGGATTGGAACGAAAAATTGGAACGTCAAACATCTTCGAACTCACCGGCGAGAGAGCGAGATGGTGTGCGAAATAGAATGGGAAACGAAATCCGGAAGGCGGTGGTGATTTGTTTTGCGGGGTTTCCCGATCCCACACCCACCCCACACCCGGAAAAGTTGACGTTTATTGTACCGAACGAACGAAATCCGGCGCAACCACAAAATCTCCCACTGCCAACGTTGGACGGGGAAAAAAGGCAAATTCTCTTCGGTCACCTTTACGGGTCCCGTTGGCGAAAAGTTTTCACAAATATTTGCGACCACACCAACACCGTCCGTCCCACACCCTGAGCTGGGCGTGATTGATTTGGCTTCGAGGTGTCCCCAATTTGGGTTTTTTTTTTATTATGCGAAATCGAGAGGTTTTTCCGATTTCACGTTACAGCTCTCGCTTCGGCCGAGGTGAAAAGGTACCCTCAACGGGTACCCAGAAAAATCTGTCCCCCGGCTCCTTCCATCGGCCAGGATTTCGCACGTATGGGATTCTTCACCGACCTGCAGCTCATGGACCAATTTCGATCGGAATGCCATTATTTTTCCCTAGAAAAAGGGTTCCTTTTTTCTACCACCCCCGCTGGATCATTATGGAAATTGCCGTCCTGGGAACTGGCACAAGCTGAAACCAAGAGCGTGTGAGAGAGAGAGAGAGAGGAAATGGATAAATAATAATGGACAACATTATTCACCTTTTGTGTGACTGAAAAGTGGAAAGAAGACTGACCGGAAAGGCAGTGAAAGCAGCAATGCCAATGAGGGATTTTAGTAAATCTATTTTAACAAATTAAAAACGAAAGCTTGTTCGGTCAACACTTTGGATTTTGCGAAAGATGAAAGTTAAAACCATACAGGTCGATCTTCAAAAAAGGTTTAAAACAACAGACTTATTTAAATGCAATTTTCGAGTGGAATATTCAACTCAAAGAGCTTTTTTTTTCATAGAAAAATATTCTACCACTGATCTCACTACTGAACATGAGCAAACGATCGGTTTATTTAGTGTCCGAAAACAGCAGCAGCAGCAGGAATAAAATCCATCAATAATCATTTCATTGTGTTTTCTGCATTCTGAAAACCTTCTGGGACGAGGATTCACCCCTTCCGAATTATTTCTTCTTCAGCATAATCCTTGCTGTTGTTGTTATTGTTACTGTTCGCCCTATCGACAACCCATCCCAGCCCGTTATTAATCATCAGATTAGCGCAGCCGGCCGGTGTGAACCGTCGACGGTTGGAATAAACGCAAAAAGTCGCATGTAGCCGGGGGTTAGTGAAACAAAGCAAAGTTTCTTCCCATCGTCCAGGATGCGCGCAAGTTGCCTACCTTTGTTCAATATCCGAACATTCTTTTTCTCTCTCGAGCTATGAATGCCTGCGTTAATGGTCCCGTGCTTCATGGAGTGCTCAGGTGTAATTTATGGTTTTTGGGTTAGGGCGTAAAGTTTCCAATTTTCCAAGCGTACATGCAACCAGTGTTTTGTCTTTGTGCGGAAGTTGTGTGTCGCCGAGCACGGGGAAGGATAAAGTTTGGGCGCAGCGGCGAAAAACCTTTCGCGTGGTGCGATGTTCTAGCCCACTGTTGAAGTTAATGACATTTTAAACAGCTACACGATGGTACGTCATTTATCACACACCATTTCGGCTCACTATCGGCAACTGCGCTCGACAGTAGATGAATTCAGCTCTGTTTCCTTATCCCGTGGAACCGTGTCAGGATTTATTAGTTCTCCCCAGCCAAAGCTAACGCTAGCGGGCTGGCCACACTGTTCAATCAGCTGTTCAGCCGAACCATCCCATCCCTCAGGGGACAGCATTTTATTTTCTTCAACCCGCGCGCGAAACGCACCCGAATCGAATTCGGCCCCGAAAAGATTGTTTCTCGGGGACAGATTGCACTATTTTTTTTTTTGTCATCCCTCTCCTTCCCAGCGTAAGCCAGCAGCTTGACATACTTGAAATTCGATACAGTTCATTTCAAATCCTGTTCTCCCGTCCTGGCGGCATCTCACGGGGGAAACGACAAAAAAGCCATCTGGGATTACGGGTGACTTGACTCTCGTACCATTCGTTGGGGAGTGTTTCGGTCGCAAGAATGTTTTTTTTATTCATTCTAGTATGCCTTTTTTCGATTG
The DNA here is from genome assembly GCA_000956255.1 of Anopheles punctulatus. NCBI lineage: Eukaryota > Metazoa > Arthropoda > Insecta > Diptera > Culicidae > Anopheles > Anopheles punctulatus. The sequence continues at coordinate 10,029 of JXXA01007042.1, forward strand.
TGGCGGCGGTTTTGAGCTGATTTAATGTGAAATTTTGGCTGAAAAGTAAATCTTAAAGCGCTTAAAGCGTTTGGGCACTGATAAAATATTGTGTATTTTTGTCATGTAAAAAGGACTAAATCAATCAATATTTATGTTCGTTCATTTCCATTAAAATAAAACATGATTTGCCAATTTAAATAGGAGGTATGTTTAAATTAAATGAAGAAAACAGCATTTAGCAGCATAGTTTTATCAATATCACAGGTTCTTTTTAAATTTAAGTTATTTATTAATTGCGAAAAATACCTTAAAGCATAACGTTAATCATAAACCTAAGAAAAATGAAATACACTAACAGAAGATAGCGAAAACATTTTAGAAAATTTAAAAAAAAAATTAATAAAATTTAACTTCTCTCCATAAAAGCTTAAATGATTATTTATAAATTGATTGCTGGTGCTGGTCGGAATGCACGAAAAACTAAGCTAATTGAAGTAAGAAAAATAATTCATTCGAAAACACAATTGATCGTAATTAGATTCATTGATTGGAAATCCTTCCCGGAATCATGTAAAACAATTGAAACGAATGGGGAACAAAGTGTGAGAGTAAAAATAACATCCCATTCGATGTGGAAAGATTTTATTCTTTTTGGTTCGTCCTTTCTGTGCCAAGCTGCCAACAACAACAACGTAGCAAAGAAACCGTAACCTCTCCTAATTGTCCAATTACGAACCCAATAAGTGCCCCGAGGCGAGGAAACATTTGATATAAAAGTTACACTACACCGGTTCGAAGCAAAGTCAGAACCTCTAAGAACCACGCCAGCGGAAGGAAACGCGAAAGCGCAGAAAGCGAAAGCGACAAAAACCCGTACCGATTCGCACAAAGCACGGAAGGGAAGGGCAAGAGAAACAACGGGAACCCCTCCCCCCTCCCCCATCGCCACTGCCCTTGGACGGTACCGAGCAGAGCAGACATTTGAATCAACAGATTATAATTAGATACGCCCGAAGGGACAATTAAAATCGAATGCTGCTCGAACGGTTTTTATCGTCGTTTGCTTGCCGTGCTTTTTTTCTTTCTTGCTTCTCTTTTATTCTGACATCAGAGTAAGCGTCACGCTACAATGGGATGAACGAGACGATCCTGTCGGCAGGACAATGTACGTTTTTCGCCCCGAAGGACCCTCGGGCGCGATGCATCCCGTGTATGCAACGGTTTGACATATGTAGCGGCGCCTCAAGTACTTAGCAGTTTGTCAATCTTTCGTCAAGGGATAGAATGGCACGGGGTGCCGGTGAAATTAATCGTTCCATTCCGCAGCGCCGCTGCAGCATGCCGCATCGGATTGGATTGGTTGATTAATGCTGTTTTGATGCCGGCACCGGGACAGTCCTTGTTGTGCTTGTTGATCGACTCGACGGAGATGCGACTGCGAATGTTGTCGTTTTGAATGATTGGCAAGCTGGTGGAGTCATTTATTTTCCCCGTCCGTGCCCTTGTGCTGTACGGATCGGTTTCTAGATGAACCGGAGCAGTGCTCTAAACCGAACTCTAAACCATCTGGGAGGTGCCGGATGCTCGATGAGAAATGATTCACACTTGAACGGGAATTTTCTCATAAGCTAATTTCGTTGCCTATCGTTGTAAAAGCGGCAGTTATTAATGGATACTCCGCAAGCGAGCGAGGCTTTTGTGAAGGATTAATTCCTTCGCCCAGTTCCTGTAACCAATTTGGAGTGAGTCCGTTCGAAAGGACTCGGTTATGAACGATGCAAGTGACAATGGATGGTTTTCAATACGACCAGTATACGCTGCAGATGGTTCATCTTTTTGAGAATAGAAGCGTCTATTTGAGTATGAATTCTTCTGAAGATCCACACTATGATAATGAAAAATCAAGTTTTATTAAATTTCTTGACGGTAACGACTAGTGTGTACTGATTGATATAAATTGGTATTGATTAAAAATAAATGAAACAAACATTTGCTTTGTGATGAAAATAAAGAATAAATCGAACAAAAAAACATAAATACTTGCAACAAATTGAACAACAGACCATTAAAGTGATTTACTACGGAAGCGCCGATGAAGTAATTATATTGTCCTGGAGGCCCCCTTTGTTGCAATTATTTTAAAAAATCTATCAAACAAAAGCGCTCTACAGCAGCGAATCCGGCAGCGACGGCAAACAACGAATAAAAAATTGAGCCCACCAAATGGAAAGACATTAAAAGCTGGGAGCAGCTCGTTACTGAGCGCGTAATTTATGTGCTTTTTATGCGACACAGCATCGCGATACGCTGGGAGGGGTTTTCTCGGAAATCGAAAGCTATTCATTAAAACCCACCCCGGCGAGGATGCAGATGCACGCACATTCTGCTACTTTCTGCAAACGCCAAAGCCCGGTTGCATTTGGTGCCGTGTTTGCACGGCGCGGGCAACTGATTGTAGTGCAACATCGATCGTTTTATTTATTATCAGGATTTCTGTTTTTTTTTTTCTTTGCGTACTTTTCCCAGTTCGAGTTCCGTGTTGCAATGAAAGTTTGCAGCGAGTGTGGCAGTTTTTGTGCTGCTATTTATTACCTTTATTATTTTGTTTCCCATCGGCTATCATATTTCCCCGTGATCATCAAATAGCAATGATTTACCCTCGGATTGTACCGCAAATGTCAACACGTAGTGCCATTATTTATTTTTAAATGTGTTTCGTTTTTTCTTCTTCTACTATTGCGTATGTTATCTCTCTTCGTTCTTGTTTGTCCTCTGTTCCTCTATCCCACGGCTACTTTCGCCGTCAACTCGCACCCTCCGCACGTACTTCACCGAAAGGTATTTCAATTAAAAAATGACGGAAAAATATTTATATCCAAATGGCGCGTTTACGGGGACAAACACACTTGCGCATGCACCCGAAAACGGAAAGGTCACAACGCTTTTGAAAGGGCTCGAAACGTGCCACAAGCCGAACCATGTGTAACGTATTCGGGTGAGAGGAGAACCTTTTGGCCCCGCCAGCCTGCATTAGGACGAAGCCCCGCGGCAGCATAGTAATCGGAAAGATTCGATTCCGTTTGTTTTCCCTTGCAAGTGTGTGTGTTTATACGTTTTCGTGTATGTGAACACATTAACGACCAAATATCGGATTTCGGGAATAAACGTTTGCTTACTGATGTGGTATTGTTTTCCTTCCTTACACGGCACTTCATTGATTCGCGAAGGTTACTCATAATTCATATTTTAGCTCAACAGGAAAAACGAGTTTCCATGACATTCTAGATCGCAGCAAGCGATGATAGCTGCAAATGACCTTTAACGCTTCGAAAGAATTGATCAGATCCTTCCGTTTGGATGGGTGCAGATGTCCTTTCAGCGTTAGGTTAACGTTTCCTTTGCATCATTATTCATTACACAATTTGCGCTGTAAAGAGCAACTGTCGATCGGCTTCCTTCGAGAGAAGAATATTAATATACCTTTTTACGAGGGTTTTTTTATGAGAACGTTTATGTTACAATCAATTACGTTTGTTTATCATTGAGAAAATTTTAATTTAAAGAAAAGGAACAAAATATAATCAATTTTCACACTTTAAATAAAGAATATGTAAAGTATAAGTTTGCTATTATTTATTTTATGTTTTGACAAAATTTCTCACCCACCAATTTTTGGACAAAAGAATCCAAAACACTCCACAAACCCCGTACGCTAAAACCTGATTGAATTGCCGGCAAAAGAAATTGAAAATTTCATCCTTCTGCCTTTCTCCTTCTGAGCAGCAGAAGTACATGCACCAATCTTCTCGCACACCTTCGAGGGCTTCCGGCGACAAATAGAATCTCCATCGCCAACCGTACATGCTGATAGGAGCACGGGGCAACAGCACGGAGGAAGCGAAAAAATAAAAACATCTCCACCCGGGAAGGTGTTTCATCACCGTGCACCGAAACCGCGTTCGATTGATCGCGAAACGCCCGAATGACAATCAATGTAGCACCTCAAAGCGAACCGGCGGGAGGATGGTGTATTTTATTTCGCTATTTTCTGCGGCTTCGATGAAGCTGGTGGAGCGTGAAACGAAAAAAAAATAAGTCCCCGCTCTTGCCGATTGAAAGAGTCTCGTGACGGAACGGCCCGGGGTTTTTTGGCTCCAATCGATGGAATGGCTCCAAATTTAGTCAAACATGCTGCTTTTGTTTAACAAAAAAAATCTGTTTGAAAAAGTTTAAGAAAGCATGAAAACGCTTCCTGGGAGGAGAAATTCGTTATCCTTCTCGTGGTCGAAATGAGGTCGTTAAATCTTAACAAACCTTTCACCACCGCCGCCACCTCCACCACCAGCCTCACCCAAACTGCCAGATTAAATTAATCTTCAACAATGATGATGAAGCTCCATTTCGGGTGCTTAAGATTAACCGTCTCCAGTACGGTCCAGCCT
>JXXA01007057.1:0-26485 GCA_000956255.1 Anopheles punctulatus
AAGAGAGAGAGAGAGAACGATAAACCCCGCGTGGTATTTCCACGGCCAGTGGATGGCTTTCCACCGTTCCAACATTTGCACGGGTAGGTGCTCGTCCGGTAAATGAAGTGATAGTGACGCTGGTGCGAAAAAGAAAGAGAGAACGAATTAACCAAAAAAAAACAACACCAACATCACAACACAGCCACATAAATTGAAATAATAAAAAAACAACTCACACAGAACTCTCGATACGCTTCACCTGCACCGGACCACCGGAATGCTCGTACGTACGTGTTAGCGATGGGTTTTTTTTTTGTTAACGAACAAAGGGAGACAGCAAGCATAATAAAACCGCCACGGTAGCAGCATAAACTGCAAGCAGCATAAATGATGAGCGTCGAGCCGAGCGGCATCCTCCGCGTGCAAAACTCCCCGCGCGTCGGGGTCAGTGAGGAAAGTTGCAAGGGCAACGGTGGACCCCAAAACCACGTATGTGTGAAGGAAGCGTAAAGCGCACCTTACCTGAAGTTCTCCGAGGGTTCTTTCGGCCGTTGTGTCCAGGTTTTTACTCGCTTCAAACAGGTGGGATAAAGAAGTGAAAATGTTTTCATTTTCTGAACCAAACGCGTCCCGTGCCTACTGGGATGGAAATTATTCTCATGCTGTTGTCGATGTGGGACACTTCTCGCTTGCATCCTAGTAGAGGTGATCAACCTGTTAAATTTCTTGATCTTAGGACACCCGTAGCTATCGCCAAAGGGTGATTGTTTGAATAAAACATTTGCGGCATCTTATCTGGGCACACTCGTGCGATCCACTGGTACACGTGACGGGAATTCGATAGCCGATGAAGCGTCATTCATAAGCCAAAGCGTTTGATATGAGGAGTCGTTCGTTTCGCGATGGTTCCATAGTTTTGGTGCCTTGGAAATGAGAACGAGAGCTAACAACCTGCGGCCAGGCGGGTTCCCAGCACACGGTCCCCGTGGTGGTAATGAATTCTGATTATGTTTTGTGAATTCTTAAATTCCTCACCCGTTTAAAGAATGGTGAGAAAAGCCACATTTCCATACTCCCGTACTTCGCGCGCCTGTGTCACTTGCGGTGTCCAAGACTCCGGCACCGACGTGCTTTCCTCCCCGCAGTCGTGTTTCGCATGAGCGATTTTTCTTTTCTCCTCCCATCAGGCAGTTCCTATCAGGTGCCGATACTGACTTGGACGCGGGAACTGACCCATCCGCTTCATGACTTTATTACGAACCGGCCGCGAAAAGGGTGACGGTGCTACGCCCAAAAGGTGAGGAAGATGACACGCAATGGAGGCTCGTGCATGCATGCTGCTGCTGCTCCGCCATGATGGCCGTGGAACCAAAACACAATACAAGGTCAGTGTACGATAGAAGCCATCCGTCAGAAGGGGTCATAAATCGAGGTTATGATTCTTGGCACGCGGTGCACGGCACAACCAGGTGATGAAAAGTGTTGCGAACTGGTTGAACAAAGAATGAACCATGCTCGTTCAGGCTGCAACACTGCGGTTGGAAGGGGTTGGAAAATCTACCCCACAGCCTCCTGGGGGGATAGGATCAGCATGAGGTCGTCAGCTTCGATGTCCCCTTTTTCCGCACCATGCTGCATGAGGGTGTCAATGCTAACAGTGTCATACGGCGCCATCCACCACCACCATCACCATAAACAGCATAACACCGTCACCAAAGCGCCGCATCGTAACTCGTTTTGATTCATACCAGTCATCACCGGAAGCTAGCTTGCTGTGTCCGACCTGGGCCCGTTAGAAAAATGGGTGAGACCAGTTGTCGGCATCCAATTGTGACAATTCCGACAGCGCACGCAAAGTTTCATTATTTTTTTTTTGGTTTGTGTAGGAAAGCACCACGGAACCTGTAGAAAAGAGGAAATGAACACGTGCTAGGTTTCGTTTGTTTGTTTTTTTTTGTTCGTCCGTAGTTTTGGATCGAGAAAATTTAATCTGTATCAATGCCTATTTACATCACAACGAGTGACTGCCAAATTTTGCCATGTGCCAGATTCATACTTTCTTCGGCACACCGTTCGCGCTACTCGCGATATTAAACCCTACGCTTAAAACGAATCCGAAACATGTCCCTGTGAATAGCCCTGATTACAACCCTGATACACTTGTGGCCCCCCCCTTTCTCCCCATCACATTTTTAGCTCCAGCTGCAAAGCTCAACGCACAGTTAATAAACTACCCTGTCTAAGGATGATAAAAGTAACTAGAACGAGCACGATGTAAGTAGTGTTGCCTAATGCGCAGGTGACTGGATGGAAAATGTTCGCTCGATCTGCTCACTTTATGGTACTAACTTTTTCCTGTATGTATTTTTTGTTTGTTTTCTTCTTCTTCGAATGAATGGCACAGGCCTTAATCTACTGCTCGAAAGGATCCGCTCGTCCTCCGCAGGCGATCTCAGTCATGGACCTTTCCATGGCAGGTGCACGTGGCCGCACAGTTTCGCTGACGCTCCAGTCCCTCCGGTGTCGCCGTATTGCAGAGCCAACCGGGCCAGGTCCGGTACAGGTCACGGCAGTTTGCCCACAGATCTGCTGTACTGCAGGAGTTGGTGCAGAGTCTACAAACAGGAGGAAGTAAATGTTAAACAAGTAAAAAAAAACACACTTAGATCGGAAGAGCCATTGCAGACAACTTACTTTATTTTTCTGGACAGACAATGCGACTGGCAGGAACCGCAGGGCCGTCCCCGTTTGTACGGTAGGCCCAATTTCTCCTCGTGGTTACCGCTGGAAGAAACAAAACCAAACACAATTAACATCCCAACCGTTCCGTTGCCGTTCCACGAATGCTTTTTTAATAAACAAACTCCAAAGACGCTTTCCAATTAATTTCTTCAATGCCCAAAATTCACTTTCGCTCCGCACGGTTCCACTCAGCGCTGGAGCGTACCTTCACCGTAGCCAAATATATCAAACGCGTATACGAAATGGCACAAACGAACGCGTTGTGGTAACTACCGACGCACAAAATGCGTTGAAAGAAAGCATTTTTAAAACCTCCAACGGCAAATGGCTTAATCCGCGCGTCAATGTCAACCGAATCGAGATATGTTTGGCGGAGCGATGAAGAAATAAGCTCGTGTGAAATGCGTCCACAGATGGAGAAATGGATCAGGACACAACAAAACGCGCGTTTGGAAACTGGCGCAAGGACTAGGCAACGCCTACTGGGTGGCTGTACCGAGCACATTGCTATGGCAACCTCGCTGATGACAGGCCCATGATTAGTTAACGACTTGCCGCAGTTGGCGTGAAGTGAAGCTCGCATACTCACATCGGACAGTAGTTGCAGACGTAGTTGTAGAACGGTTTCCCCCGTGGACCACCCTTGGGACACTTGGTCAATCCGCAGCCGACCTTGTGCGTGGCGGCCCACACCATCTGCGTGTAGTGGCCGACGGACTCCAGATCGTTCCTGGTCGAGCCGTACGTAAAGTTTTGTCGCTCCAAAAACCACGTCCTCAGCGCGAACATCCTACGGAGAGAAAAGGAGAGCTTAAGTGAGTGAGAGCGAAATGGAGCATTAGACCATAGATGGTGATGAAAGCTGTAAATGGAGCGCTTCTGCTGCCGGGAATCGATCAAAATCAGCACGGTTTGGCCCACGCTGCCGCCAACCGCTTTCTTCGGGGCGCACACGCACATGCACACGCACTTACCACGGTACCCGATGCGTTGAGACGAAGATGTTCTGACCGCAGGCGCCGAAGCTATCGATCCATCTGCCCTTTGGCGTATCGTGAGTCAGCACGCGACACTGGTTTGCCCACTTCTGCGCCGATCGGGCCGCACCGTGGTGCCATTTCTGTGGGGGAAGAAAGCGAGATTGATCCATTATGCGGTACGCACCGGAAGCCGGCGCACAACAACTTGCCCGGTCCGTCACATGCGATCGATTGGAAGTTTTTTGTTTTCTTTTTTGCTTTTCATTTTCGAACGCAACCGATCGTAAACTCATCTACTTTATGGCGACCGGTGCGTGCTACAGTGGTCACACAGATTAAATAAACACTGCTAATGAATGAGATCATCGGTTGATGAGTTTTATGAGTTTACGCCTTTACGCCGTCGGAAACAGAACGCATTGGAGCACACGCTTGCGGAAACCGGCTCTCATTTGCATGCAAATCAGCACCAAACTTCACGAGCTGCTCTTCAGCAGGTAAGGGGAACACAGCGACAGCGACCGAGCACCTGGTCCGAGAAGCTCGAGCTGAACATCTCAATGAACCAGCGACTCCAGCGACAGCCGTCCCCGAACCGATACGCGCAACACGAATGCGTCGATAAATAATAATTCGTTTGGGTATTTTGTCATTCAGATCGAACGAACCTGTACCGAGCTCGACAAAAGTGGTAAAGCCTTGCTCATCCATCTTCTAGTGCTGCATAAGATCAAAGAAAACGGGCACCAGCAGCAACAGCAGCAGCAAAAGTGGGGAGAAACTCGTTAGCCGCTATTACAAGCGCACGTGAGACCCCGGTCTATAAATCTTGCCTCCGAAGCCGAAATTGAATCGGCTGTCGTCTTATTTTGGCACTGCCGTCCACCTACGCCACGCTGCTGCTGCTGCTGCTTAAGCATCAATGTGCATCTCCTCTTCACCATCCCTCCCCCTGTTTCTGATGCCGAAAATGCATTTGGTAGGAGGTGTGAAGCATTTTTGCCGATCATCTCCTGGTTATGGGCGGTCTCAGCAGGCTTAGAGTGAGTTTTGACGTTTGGTGCGGAACAAAAAGACGTTCCCTGCTGTCATTCTTCTACCTCTAATGCGATTAAGGCTAGGCTGTGGGATATCGCATGATGGGTTGCCAAAAGGCGCTGGCTTGTAGGGGAAAATATTAAGCCATCACAATAAATTTGCCACCTCGAAAACGACGTACTTTCGGCCGGGGAGGCCTAGCACAACCGGCCGGATCGGCACAATCGCATCCGTGTGGACGAGGAAAGTGTCGTTCGGGCGAGTGGAGCGAGTGGTTCAAGAAATCGCAAAATCTGTTGTCACATGCGGATTTGCATACTAATGACATGCGTTATGATGCTATGTTAAGCCTGTTCGATGGTGTCCTACGGTCACGCTCCTCAAGAGCACCAATGGCTTGGCTTTGGTGGTACACGACAAGCGCATGTTTGAATATCACCCGATATCAAGATCAACGTGCAGAGGCGGGTTCGATATTAGGTTTTTTTTTCTTGTACGGCTTCAACAACAAAAGGCTCCAAAAGCGCAGTAACACTTTGACGTCGACTAAATCATTCGAAATCGTGTCGATTCTTCCCTACATGGTCGGACGCTTCCGTCCGTGGTTTCGCGTTCCAAGAAGGCGCGCACGGGACCCCCTATTTAAATGATCTTCCAATATTTTATCGAACCGTGACAAACGGTGGACTCGCCGGCTCCGGGGCTCGGCAGCACCCAGACCGCGAACTTGCCACGGACAAGCTCGGAGCCGGTTTCCAGCTTCACAAATACCTTTAAGCATTTGCAGCGTCGTTTGTCTCCTAATGACATGTTTAGCATTATTACAAAACAATCTTCGTCAACATAATCATTACGTTTCGGCCGCTCAGGGCGGTGGACGATGGTTAACGATCGTCCTACGCCCGCAACGAGACCGGCCCTCGGATTCGTCCGCCCGCTCGCTAACTTCGTCAAATAAACATCCATAATCCTTAGCGGAGTTGAACGAAAAGTGGCAGATTATAGCACGTGGAATCGCTCCATACATCACGATGGCTAACGATCGTGGCGTATTTACGATAAACGATTTGTTCGACCGCCTTATAGCGTAATAATAATCGTTAAACTGGCGCCAGTCCTTCGGTTCGCACGAGCAAACGAGTTTCTGGTCAGTCTCGGTCACCAGACAGGGCAATGGGAAGATTTGTACGAACGTAGCATGATATCCGCTTGTGCGTTCCATTCTTTTTAAAAACAACGCCTATATGCCGGCCATTTTTCAGCGCACATGCCTAAGCAATTCGTAGTTTTTCTCTCTATTTTTCGATCTCCCTCCAAGCTTGTTTCTTCGATCATTTCCTTTCTGTTTGCTTAAGAACGTATCAGAGGTGCGAGCGACGTGCACTGACTGGAAACGGCTTTTCCGACCACCTGGTACAACTTTCTTCACCTAACACGGTGCGACCCACGTCCGCAAGGCGAGAGGAAACAGAAACGGAAAATAAAGCACCCGCCAACGGACGATTACTCACCATGTTTAGCATATTCGCGGCCGGTGGTACCACCTTGGTGCGGTACGAATCGTGCAGCATCACGATCCGCCTCTGAACTTTGCGCAACCGCGGCGAAATTGCCTTCGTCGGCACCTTGTCTCCATACAGTCTAGGCACTGGCGGCATCATCATCGTCACCATCGTCAGTGGACCGGTTTATATGTTGGATGTGTGGTTTTTTTTTTGTTCAACGTACAACAACGTATCGTGTGTGTGTGTGTTTGTGATTTGAGGTTTAAATTTGTTTCCTCCCCGCGAATGTGTGAATGAAGAAATTATTTGCCGGCGTGCTCCATGGGTGCCGCAGATGGAGGGATCGTGTATCGCCCAGCAAAGAGGTAGCAGCAGTGGAGAAACGAAAAAGAAAAAACAACATGAACGAGGAGAAATAAATAAAGTTGTAATGGAATCCGCCGTGACATAAGAACGCATGACGAACGGGTGCGCACGTGAATTGAATTTAAATTTCCTGCTACGCCTTGTAGGTCAAGACCCTCGAGCGTTGATTATCGACTAGGTTTGGAAGACTGAAATTGAGTTCACCCAATATTGTAGGGAAGATTCGTGAGTTTTGCTCATACATAGAAGAACTTTAAGGAAGCTGAAAAAACTCGTTAAACTAGGCTCTATTGTCGGATGAATGTTCCAAGAATATCACGTCTCACTAACGTCGGTCATATCGCCAACCGCCGGATAGATCGAAGCAAATGGCAAACAGCAACACCAACAGCAGCAGACCCATGGCAGGCCGGACCATTTTTGGCCACCGAACGATCATCGTCGTGCTGGACACCTTTGCCTTTCCCCGCTCCTCACACGGTCGCCGTTTTGATCTGAAACGATAAGAGCAGTTGGTGGTGGTTTATACAAACGCTTCTAGACACCAGCATCAACACTGAGGGCGCAATCGTGATCATGTCGTGCGATTAAGTAGAACCGGGTGGTTTCAAACGTTTCAAGCACGCTGATGCCTAACCGACCTATCGGTCAAACATGACTTTGGGGCGGCTGGACATCGGCGAGAACGCAAAACTAGCACAAGCGAAAGGATTGTTGGTGGTCGCGAACACAACCACCGCTGCCGTTTCTAGCACGCCGGCCAATCTGTCAACCGGTGGTACCGTTGAGCAGCCAAAATTCGCTGGCAAAATTCGCCTGGCCGGCCTTGTGGGAGTTGAATTATTGGCTCGATAGCGTTCATCGTTCACACTCCGTCACCGTCCGAAGATGGTGGGCTAGCGGCTGTACACGTTCCTCTTCCTGGTCGAGATGTCGACCCGGGAGCACGGGAGGCGGTGGGTTGGTAGTTTTCAACGCCGTGCTTAGCGCGGCACGGTGTTTACGAGCATCAATGTTCATGTTTCGTTCCACATCATTTCGCATATTTGCGATTCTGTTTACACTCGCGTTGCGTTTTGATTTTTGCAATAAATTCTTCCCGCACACAAGCGGTTCCGTTTGAAGGTCGTGACGGTGGACCACGAAGTTTCGGGCCGGGGAGTGGCCGAGCATGGTCGCGACACAACCAGGAACATGATAGAAAAATTCCTTTTCGAAAGACTCAATGACCCCTCTCTCTCTCCCTCGTTCTCCTATCGTCACGCTTAGTTCACTGCAAAAAAAAAAACACACACACACACATTTCTATCGAAACTAATCCGATCGAAAGGAGCACATTTTTAGCGGACCATCTCCATCACACACTTTGTCATCCACGCGTCAAGTCGTAAAATTGGCATTAAAACACAATCGCAACAAAGCCTCTCCCCCCGGAATAGTCGGAGGAACAAAACGCTGCAGCTAAGGCTGCTGTTTAAGTCCGCTGGACAAACATTCAAGCCGACCGCGCTTGATCAATGAATAAATTTGCTGCGCAAGATCATTACAGCTAACGCTACACAAACGCAACCCTATCGGGATGACAATAAATTACTTTTACGACTAATTAAGCTATATTCACCATCATCACTGTCCGCGGGCCCGAGTCGTCTCCCGAAATGGGGTAGCTCAAACCGATACAACACCGGCAATAAATTTTGCCGTACAAGAGCTCAACCTAACCTAATCGGCAAAAGTCGGCGTCGTCACTTGGTAACCGCATCCCAGACATCCTTGACCTGATCACGATTACGCGGAAAATCGGACACCCGCCTTTACTACTGTGGTCAACACTCCCAACTTCACGCGTATCACAGCTTGCCTTGCGGTCACACACTGCCCATAAATTTAAGCCAACACTCACGCGTATTAATAATTAAGTCGTTAAATCTTATTCGAATGCATTCGAGCATTCGCGCGCACTGTTGCTCGCTTTCTCTGTGTGCTCTTCCACGTCAGATCTGACCATGCGGAAGCTGCCGTGGAACGGTGGTCCACAATTGTTACGGGCAATGGGGACGCGTTCGGCGTTGAGTGATGCAACAGATTCCTCGCCCGGTTTTTGTCCAGTGACGGTGGTCAGTATTTTCCGAGAACATATCGCTTGGACCACACACGTAGAATCTTCCGCTTGTGGTTAAAGAACTTACCTCTCGATTAGGCGACTGCCGATGTCTTGTAGAACGGATTAAGTTCACGCTCTCGTTGCGCAGATGACTCAAACTCAACTCGATATTTTCTTTTCACTATTTTCAACGGCCACTATTTCCTTTATTCCGAAACTGACACTCTGTCGCTTTACGCTACGTATCACTTCACTGTTTCCAGCATTCACGCACTTAGCAGGGAATATTTTTCTTCGCCTACTTGGCTTTCAATCTCACTCACTCACTACTCTGCTTCACACCGAAAACACTCAGCAACCAACATGAACACACTTCCCAACAGCGTTGACGCTCACACGCCGAGCGAACCGAAACTTATCGGCGACCAGCGAACCCCAGACGACCAGACGACAACGTCCGGACCGGCTGCCGTCGAAGAGTGGACTGATTTAAATGTGCGAGATCGTGAAAAAAATATCCGCGCCAGAATATCTGGCGGCAGCCGTTGCGATGATGCGACGGTGCCGACGACAATCAGATCTTGGAACCTCAAATGGTCGGTCTGGTTGGTCGTCGTGGAGCACGGACGCGTTTTGGGGGAGAGTGTAATTTTTCCGCATGCGTGCGTTCTTCGTGCTTTAAAGGCTGGAAGGTATGATAGGTAAAAATATGTATATCCGCCAGACAGCGGACGCCAATGTCATCAGAACAGAAGCCCACAACTACTTTCGATAGTACAGTGCTTGCCATTAAAGTAACCATGTCAGGAGAACAGAACGATTTTTTAAATACATCTAACTTAAAAGATTACCTGTTTCTTATCAAGTCTTTTATTTATTTTGATAAAAAAATGCCTATTTTCGCATGCACACACGCTATGCGCGTTATCTGATCGAATGTGAAAATCGTGTACCACGTTTTGCTTTACAAAACTACCTTTCGCCCGGCATCCATTACGGTGCGGTTTACGTCCTCCTCACGACGACCCACGACGGACACAAGAAGAGCGGTGGTCGGATCGTGATCGATCTGTTAAAACCACAACTGCTCACTCCAGAGTGTTTTGTGTGGGCGAACTACGAGTCCCACAATCGATTGCTTCGTGCGGATGGACACGACGGAACAGACGGAAGGAGGAAGTGTATTAAGTGTGTAGAAAATTTGTGTGTTTAAGTTTTTTTTTAGTTTTCGTTTCGCTTGTGAACACTGGAGGAGAAGATTTGATGTCGGCTAATCCGACGAATGACGCTTGAACCGGCTTCTAGAGCGCTGCTAGAGTAGACATCGAGGGGGAGCTACTGTGGGAGTTCTATGTAAACTACGCGATGTTTAGGAGGTTTAGGATTTTTTTTCTAATAAATCTTAATAAACTAACGTTAGCATTTTCTCAGACAAACGAATCATATTTAAATTTAAAGATCAATCTAAACTCGAACTCACTCTACAAACGCATGCGTTATGTGGATGTCTATCGACAATCGCGCACCATGGCAACCTACCTTGTTTACTATGCAACGAGCAGAACGTCACTTTTTTGTTCATTTCAGCAATATCTAATTCTGCACAGAAGTCGCCCTGTGGTAGCAGCCACAAATCGAGTGCGTGATAATATTTTTATTCCGCGTGATGTCCCTCCTGGGTAGTGATAATATTAAGCTGCTGCAGAAGTTGTTTAAGGCAGACGGCGATGAATCCTCGGACGAAGAACCTGCTCATGACGTACCACAGCTAGGTATAACACAGCGATTCATTTCAACACTACCCGTTAACATTTTAACTTTGGAACTGTTTCTGCTTGCTCTTCAGGTCCTGGAGACATTGGGGAACCATCCGTCAGGGCCAAAAGAAAGCAACCAAGTGTTCCGGGGGAACATGTAAAGCCATGCTCGTATGCACCACTCGAAACGCACCAGAAATCAGAAGAACAACCACCACGTACGCTTGAAGAATGGGAAGCGCAGCAGTTGCACCAGGATCAGTCCCTGTTCGACTCTCGTAAGCGGCCCGAGTACCGGATCAGCTACCGCCAAACCGTGGCCACCGAGGACATCTATCTGCAGATGAATCGGAAGACGCCGTCAACAGCCAGCTGCGAGCACATGATCGTCGAGGTGTTCCTCACGGACGAACCGGACACCGTGGGCATCCATCACATCGAGCTGTCCGTGAAGGAGCAGCATGTGATCGTCGGTTCGCCAAAACACCACCTCGAGCTCACCCTGCCGCACCGAATCAACCCGGACAAGGGCAACGCTGCATGGCTGGCGGATCAGAAAACGTTACGCCTTACGCTGATGATGGTGCGCGAGCTGGATTTCGTTAACTTCTAGGGCCGTAACCGTGCGTACGGGGGTTAATAAATTGGGCTCAATTTATACGCGCAACATCTCGCCGACAACCTTTCGATTTTTCCATGATACACACATTTTATCACTTTAAATTGTTTTTAATTGTGCACTGAAGGCTGGTGAGGAGAATGTAAAAGGGATCGAATTGTTTGCTTGAAAGTTGACCCAATCCAAACAATGTGACTCATAATACATTAAAAAGTATATATTAATAAACGAAAACAAATCACAGGAACCGTTGTCATATCAATGTACTAATGGTTCCTTTCAAAATTGAAGACATTAACCAAGCTCTTTCTGTTGGATCATCAGTGAGTTAGATATCAGCCGTACCCAACGCAATCGTAATTGCACCGTGCCCATAATTCAATTGCCATAAATATCGCCCGCTTTCGCAAACCAGCACCGTTTGCGGTTGGATTGAAATGCATCTTCACCAGTTTGGAACCATTCTTTTGTGTGCACGCTCTTCACGGTTTCAGTTGTCGCGCACGCTCCGTCACGAAGTGGGTAATAAATTTTACGCATCTCATCGCTTTAGTTACTGCTAATGGAAGTGACTTAATTTGAGAGGCGATGAATTATTTGCCATGGAGTTGGTTCTAGCAGGAAGCAGGGAGCATTCTTATTACATTAAAGCCACGCACACGGCAAAATTGTATGTAAATGGAAAGAAAGGTCCTGTTCCCCAAAACAGGAACATTAGCAATTCATTTTAAACATTTAAAGGTCACACGGTTAAATTTTACGTTATGCAAAAAACGATGTCCATTAAAAATCTCAAACGCACTCATTGTTGTTTTGCTAACTTGTTTAAATTATTTTATTAATAATTTTATATATAAATACACTGTGTTGTTTTTTTTTCTGTGTTTCAATAATAGACTAATTTTTATCGATTTAGGTTACGTCTTGCTACGAACACACACACACACACACACACACACACTTATGCACATAGTTGATGTGTTGCGTGTGTGTGTGTGTGTTTTTCCGCTTTCGTATGTCTCTGATTTTCATTCGCATTATCTCATCCTGTCTCTTCCTGCTTATCAGCAATATCTAGTATCCGAACCTCTTGCCACACACCACATTTTCGCTGGTTTTTTTTTGTTTCTTTTCATTATTCACAAACTTTTGCCTAGTCTATCTTGCCTAGTATATGTTTATGTGTATGTGTGTGTGTTTCTTACATCATTACATCCTATCATCCTTGTATTACGACGGGGCTGCTTTCGGGGTTACCTTTCCTTTCGTCACCCTTCATCCAAACATCACAAACGCACTATGCACTCGAAAAGCATCTTTTCCTGTTTAATTCTCCCTAACTGTTAGACAACACACTCACACACACAGAGCGTAAGTTTTCGCGCCAGCTTTGCGCGTGCCTAGAGTATGCAAGTCCTCTGGTTTTACCGGATGCAACCAACAACCAACTCTTCTCTCTTTTTTACTTTAGCTCTCTCTCTATTATCGGATTACTAGACTAATTTTACCACAACAGCTGGCGAGTCACTCCACGGAAGGATAAGACGGAATCAGAATGGGATCATGATACCGATCTTTTCGTGTGTAACCAGACAAAACCAGAAAAGATTCGAAAATGACTCCTAGCAATAAGCCAAATGGCGTACCAAAGGATGTCTCGAAAAACGGAAAACGACTCTTCAAAGAGTCTTGATTCTAGCATTCTCACAACTCCAGAGCAGAAGGGAAACCTATGATATCGACTGTCTTGCAGTGGATGTCAATGGTTTCCATGACAATCATGTCGAGTTTGTACAGATTTCTAAGCCACCTAGTCCTTTCGGGTGTTCGTTATGGGATCAGTAAGGATCTATTCTGTGAGCTAATACTAAAAATAGAGATTATTTTTTTACTCCTGCGAACCGACATTGTACGTCTCCGCATTCGAACGGGAATTGAAGTGGTGGCATCTCGATACATTTTTATTTCTCGCAATAAAGTTATACTTTCTAAAGTTTCGACACAAGACCGATACTGTGATCCTATCCGGACCGACTCCTCCTAGCAACGAGTGACTAATCAGATATGAAGAAAAAATCAATCTAGTAAGACGGTATAAAACGGCTGGTATGACTTCGTTCGTTACGCCAAAAAGAGAGAAAGAGAGAGAGTGAGAATTATGTTGATAGAGCACTGTGTTTTGTTCTACTTAATTCCAAACTATTTCCATCCCCTGTTTCGAAACCGCTCTCGTAATCTCATTCTTCCGTCAACTGTGTGCTCAGCCACCTGTGCTTGACGCTTCACTTAACTGCTATGCACTATACGTAACTATTTACACTGTTTCCAAAAACAAAACAAAAGAGAAACATAAAACGACGTTATATAAAACTTGTATCCATACGGTATTAGTTCCTTATCGATCACACGCACAAACACATTGACCCACACACGCACACACGTCCCGCCACAAAGCTTTTGTTCGTGTTCTTCGCCCCTAGCTGTTCCCATTATTGTAGTTACGATTCGTATTCTGTGGGTGTTGCTGTGTGTTGGTGGTAGTCTTACTCCCCCTTACCGCACCGGGGGAGATTTAACTGCAGCGACAAGCAAAAGCTCATCATTCCATCTTTCCACTGTTCTGTTTTGTGTTGTCTTCTGCTTCACACCCTCTAGCAATGCTGATCCTTATGCCAGCTCCTTAACACGTATATCTGGAATCTACTAAGTAGTGGAGTGGCTATATGCGAAGAAGAGTAATAGCGATCCTTAAACGGGGTTTTCTTAAGCGAACGGGCAACACAAGGTGTTTTGATTACTGTTAGTGTTTAATAGTAATTGTTTTCTCTCCGCCTTCTTTTCCCTCTGTTTTTTTTGTTTTCATTTTCATCGCTGCTGCGCTTTTTTTTCTTTTTTTCCACAAGTATAGAGAGAGAGGAAGGATTATACATACGCGCGTGCACCCTTCTTGCGCAGGAGGCATAATTTACATCTATTCTATTTACAAACACGCCATCATCATTATGCTGGCTGGTTATGTTTTTCTTCCGTTACCAACACTGTGAGTATAATCAGTCAAAAGTAGTCGGAGATGTCTGGCCATGATCATGTGGAACGCAAAATACATGTGAAGATCGCGCCTACCACTGAATCGAACAAAGAATTTTGGAAAGGCTTTTGCAGAGGAGAACTGTAACAAAGAACATGGCGAAGCGCCTTACACAAAACACACCCTGAAAGGATTAATTGTTCAATTACTCAATATCCTCATTCTCTTCCTTACTTCGTACTGTTTTTACACGACAGAATCGATACCATAATCCGAACAGGACCGTCTCTCTTTCTCTCTCTGGCGAGACCTGACTAAGCAAATATGGTAGTCAAATCATTTTAGTCATCCGTAACGTGGCAGGCTTCACCGTTGGAGGTCGTTGCACTACGAAGAACAAGAATACAATGTTCTATAGTGCCATAGAACTGTGCAAGCTGTGACTCCTTTTCGTCTTTGTTTAGTTTAGATTCTCTGGAAGGCTAACGCAAACAATAGTACCGAATATCCAAAGATTCAACTACAATTCCTTTCCATCGCGGCGATGCGCCGACTTCTGATTGTGGTCTTTTTCGTAGATAAAACAATCTCTTTCCGCGCTAGTGTGTATGCATCGCTTTTCCGACGATCCCCCTGCTTTGCATCGTCTTCTCTTCTAAGCACGACAGGGTTTGTAGTTCTAAAATTTTCATTTAACTAAAAACCAGCCACTACTTCTTACGCACTACGATGTGGCTTAACTTTATACCTATTTTCTTTTCATTTTTTTTTGTTTTTCGTATGTTGATTGATGTTTTTCTTGGCTTGCTTTGTTTTTTGCTTTTTTCTTCTTCTATTGTTCAATTGCAAACAACTAACAATTTTTTTTTTGGTTTTTGTTCAAGCATTTTTTCGTTTTGTTTCAAATTCGTTCTTCAATCAGGTTTCTAAACATTCTCTTAAGCTTTAGAAGCTTTCTAAAAATGGGCAAGAATTTCTTTGACTTTGCTCTTGCTCGGTTTTGCTTCTGTTTTGTTACGCACTTCTTATTCGATGGTTGGACGCTCTTGCACGCGTTTCTGTATCTTCGCTTCATCCGTCACAGAGTCCCTCCTCTACGATTCGTTTTAACATTTAAAATTTGTGATCGTCACCTTCACAAGCGTAAGTAAAATCAGTGGCCCATGGTTTATGAAACAGAAAGCAAACTCATACTGTCGATAGCGATAGTTAACCTTTTCCTCAATTGGTAAAAGTATCTAAACTTGCATAAAATATTGATTTGAAACCAACCACTTTTTAAAAGCCATGCCCGCAAACCGATGAAACGGGAAAAATGAAATCTTAAAAGATCCTAGCATCAGCTTCAACTAAAACATTGCCTGCGATGAACTGGATCGTGAGCAACAGAAAATTGCACGTTTACGGTCGCTTAAAAACTGTCTGCATCACTCTGAACTTGTTTTGCTCAATAATTCAATTTTTCGTCTAGCAATTTGTCGTGATTTAATATGAGCTCATATGAACTATGAATTCAGCAAGGAAAGGAAAGTGTTTCTGTTGCACGGTATGAACCGAAACATAACGAGAATCTTTATTATCCACCCGCTGCAATATTATTTTGCTATCTGTCGTGTTTGCATAACATTGTCGATGTCTCTACTTAGTGGTCCGTGACTCGTTATTTATATGTTTACTTCCAAAACGTTTTCCTTCATTATTTATCAAACGCTATAAGCCCTCCGTACTTCTCCAATGCCACTACCTACCACAAAGAGATCTGGAACTGTCTTCTGTGACTTTCTGTGACGTAATGATACGGATCGTGCGGTGTCAGTCAGTTCCACGAAGGACCGTGCTCTGTTTAGAGCCCGTGGCTGCCGCCAAATAAATCCCCCAAATAAAACGAATTACTTATAGCGTCTTCTCAACGAAACAAGTAAACATCTTCCAAAGGGACGAAAAAGGATGCAAAAGCTTTACACGGTTCCAACAACTCGCTAACCTCGGTGACACAAGAGCAAAAGTACAAAAAAAAAAAAAAACATCAGCCAAAGCACGTAGAGTCTGGACACTGCACCGCCAAATAATACCTATTTCATTGCGATGGCACCACACAATCGGGCGAGGTCATACAATTAAAGAGCGCGCACACAAACATGATATTAAAAACATAAACTGTTACTAGTCAAACTACACATACCGCATTGATAGCGGGCGTTCGTCAAAATGTCTAACCGTATATACATTCATTTTATATGCACGCAGTAAAATGCACATTCGCATTCTTGATTTTGCCTTCTTTTATTAAAACCATACCTTCCCTTCAGTACACGATGTGGCAATTTGGATTTGGAATTTGGATAAAAACATTGTTTTTGAAATATAATCACAACCGTTTAAAAACGTAGAAAAATATTTAAAAAAAACTCGTGAATATAAAAAAGCAAATTAAAAAAATATACATAAAAGAAAACATTACACGCATGGCTCCTCTTATCTGGCAATAGCACCCTGCTAGGCAAGCGTCCGGTACGTATAGTTTGACGATAACAGATACACACAGATGCTGAGTCAAAGCATAACGCAGATTCCAATCATCATGAACGGCTCATTCCTTATCACAAAAGGAAAGGAGGAGACGTGTGCCTGCGTATGTATGTGTGTCTGTGTGGTGTTCCGGTGGCCCACATAAAACCCGATTTAATCCCGCATATATGGGATTACGTCAAAAACCAGTCAAAAACGAGTCAATAACTATCTATCCTAAGTATGCACTAAAGGTCACCTGCTTAATGGTGCGATGAAATTATTGCAAGTGTGTTGCATTTACACCGTTGTCACAAAAGAAACCACTTTCCGTCGACCGCAATGGAAAGCGGGCAGCAAAGTTCTATTGACCCCGTGTAAGCGAAAAAGAGCTCTATCGCTTATCATCCGTGGAGGACCACTTTTCGAGGCGTGTGCGTGTGTGCGTTTACCGAAAACAGTGATGGGAAGAAATCGAACCGCGTCACCGCAGTATTTCCACAGGACCTGCAAGGCTCCGGACAGAAAGAGCACAGAAAGAGAGACAGAGACCGTGTGGTCCAACGATGCTTACGATGGTGCGAATGGTAAGGGAAGCGGGTGACGAAGCATAGCAGCGACCGCTACGGCGGCTACCAAAGCTACCGCCGCCGTCGCCACCAGCACGGAACGACGATTCGACCGGACAGACCGGGTACTACCGTTCTCCAGTGATTATCACTTACCGCTGGCACTAACGAGATTGCTACTATTATTGCTATTTCCACCATTGTTGCTACTGCTGGTGCTGCTGCTGTTGCTGCTGTTGCTGCTATTACTGCTGGTGGTGCTGCTACTACTGCTGGTGCTGCTGCTGCTACTGTTGGTGATACTACTGCCGCCCGCGCCTGCCTCCATCACCACCACATCCATGGAGCTGTTGTTGCTGTTGCTGCTCGTGCTGCTAAGATGATGATGGTGATGATGGTGGTGGTGATGGTGTTGGTGGTGATTGTTGTTGTTGTTGCTGCTACTGGTGGCACTGCTGTTGCTGCTGTTACTACTCGTGCTACTACTCTCGCCGACCGTACCAACGACGGAGGTGGCGTGCTCACTGGATTCGGTTCCGATGGTAGCCGTGGTCGTTGAAGTTGCCACCAGTGTGACGCTGGTTGTCGTGTTGTTATTGCTGTTTGTCGAACCACCACCCGGTGCACCTGTCGGTGTGCTGATCGTGTTGTAATCGAGCGTAAAGTTGGACGTGCGCGTCATATCCTCCATGGACGCTTCGGGACAGTCAAGCCCGGTGTGCTTCAGTGAACCGCAGTTGTAACACGACGGTGCACCGCTCGGAGGTACAGTAACGAACGATGCCGTCGTCACCGTACCGTAGCTCCCGGGCACTTTGGTCTGCTGCAGCTGAGCGATCTGGGGCGAGGGTGACGATCGTACCGCACCGCCCGGTAGGCCGGTTTGCGTGCTGGCCACCACCGTCGTGGAAGCCGGCAGTGGTGGGGGTAAAAACGTGATCGCACTGTTTGGTGGCACGACCGCCGACTGATGGTAGGAATAGAGCAGCGGTTCGGCGGCCACCGCCGTCGTCGCCGTTTGCTGCTGTTGCTGGATCGTTTGAGCGTAGGCGGTGGTGGCACCCGGTGCCGCCCGGTAAACCGTTGAGTGTCGGTGCGATACCGCCGTTACCTGTGGGAAGCTTCCACCGGTTGGTGCACCTGTCGCATACACAAACTGACCCGGCGGAACCGCCGCCGTTAGCAACGCCTGACTGCCAGTGCCCGTGCCGCTAGTGGCTCCCACCAACGCTGGACCATTCGTCGTGGCGGATGTTAGAAAATTTTGCGCCGTACTCGTCACCATAAGATCGGTACTTGCAAATTGCTGCTGTTGCTGTTGTTGCTGTTGTTGCTGCTGTTGCTGCTGTTGCTGTTGTTGTTGGGCAACGACCTGTTGGTGTTGTTGCTGTAGCTGCGAGTAAGTCATCGAGGGAAGCTGCTTTTCGAGCCGACCGTTAATGTTGTTGCGCATATTGTTGTTCGATCGGTTCGATCGTACATGCGGAATTGTTGTGGTGGTGGCCGATACAACGCCGGGCGTTTCCGGAGGCGAAACATCGCCCGTCGATCCTATCGAACTGCCCGAATCACTACCGGTCGAGTTGGGCTGATGGTTCATGATGTCCGGCATCATGCCGCTGGTACTCTTCACACCGCTATAGCCCATCGTGTGATAGCTCCCACTGTCTCGCTGCGAATGATGCTGTTGCTGCTGGTGATGATATGGCGGAAGCTGGCTGCCGTAGCTCTGCTTCGACTGACGCGGCAATGTATTGTGGTGCGATTGTCGCATCCCGTTTCGCAACTGCATCTGACTTAGCAGCTGGATCGGTATCGTCTTGTCCTGGTAGAGTAAAAAATCAATCAAGCCCCATATTGTTAATACACTCCATAAAAACTGGCTAGAGCAAAAAGCCATTGGTAGCTAAAGTTCATGCACATTGGCTCGTGGATCATTTCTTATTCACTTTGCATCCATAGCTCTAATAACAGAACCGAAAACTGTTCTTCGTATAATGTTTCTGTTTCTTTTTTAAATTTATTACTTTAAAAATCCTATTTGTAGAATGAAAATAAACGATACTACCACACCATTGTTTCTGAGAGCGAATAATAAATACTCCAATTTCCATCCTAGCACTTTCTCAACTTACCTCATCGACTGACTGTAAGCTTTGCATTTTCGACTGCTGCTGCTGCTGCTGTTGCTGTTGCTGTTGCTGCTGTTGTTGTTGTTGTTGTTGCTGATCGCTTTGCTGATTTCGGCTGATACGATGCTGCACACTGGTCGGATGGATTCGCGTCGGACTTGCGGTACGGCTTTGAATCGGTGAGGATGGATTGCTCATATGCGGTGAAGACGATGGCGGTGGAAAAGACAGCTGTGTGGGGAAAGTGTGGTTGTGTTTGTGTATATGTGTGTGAATTAGTTGACCAACACTAGCCCGTACGCGGCATTTACAGCGGCGCTTACCTGTGGATACACGCTTTGAACCCAGTGTGGTGTCACGGGTGCAGTTGGAGGGCCTGGCGGAGGAATCGTGAAGTCTGTCTGCACGGGCAGCGTATGCAATGATTCAAGATAATGCGCCGGTGCAAGCGTTACATCACTGGTGATCGCCTGGCGATAGTGAAACGAGAAGATAGTTGAGTTAGTTCCTAGTTTGGTATCGTCCACCTATGCACACTCACCTGTGGTAGTCCCGGCAGGGTCGCATAGCTCAGCGTTATCGGCTGACCGAGCGACTGCGGACTCTGCGGAAGCGTCTGCATCGTAAGTGCCGCATTCGGTGGCAGTGCGTGGAGTGTTGCCGTACCCGGCGGAGGAACGGCTGGTGGTGGTGTCGAGTTCTGAAGATGCGGCGGTTGATGTTGTGGATGGTGCTGCTGCTGTTGCTGCTGTTGAATGGGCGACTGTTGCGGACTGTTGCTATGCAACGAATCTATCGAGTGATGCTGCGATTGCTGATGATGATGGTGCTGTTGCTGTTGTTGCTGGTGATGCTGAGGAAGTTGCTGCTGCTGCTGTGCCTCCGATAACACCTCCTCCCGGTCGGACGAGCGCTGACTGCCGGAAGCTCTTGGTTCCCACGACTTGAGCTTTGAAAAGATCTCCCCGCAGTGTAACCGCTGCTCGAACGAAAACACCGGATGGTTGGTGGCCATCGTGTAGACAAGGAGCAGTTCCTGCTGGTCGTCCTCCTCGAATAGACGTTGCAGGTCGGTCCGGGCACCCCAGCTCTCGAGCGTCTTGAACAACTCGTTAGCGTACGCATGGTTGCACGCACGGTACAGTGCCAGAAAAAGGGCCATTTTGCGACGGATCCGCTGGTCGGTCGGTTCGCCCGACGCAATGTCCGCGATGAACTCCTGCGGATTGTTCACCTTCAGCTCGGCCCCCCGCAGCTCCGGTGCATCCCGCCGGCCCAGATCCTCCAGGCACGTGCCGAGAAACCGTAGCTCGAACGGAAGGCACATGTTCAGCATGACGCACATCGTATCTATTCTGCTGTAGCTCTTCAGATTCCTGAACCAATTGACGACGTCCTCGTTACAAATCATTTCCAGCAACACATTTGATTCTACGGTGCCGCGAAAGAGTTTCCGTGGGGGTCGTTATGTGGATTGGTTACTATTCGCTGGCAAACTTGTCAACTTGGTGGCACAGCTTCTGTTATTGTTGTCAGTGGCGATACGACAGCAAAATGGCGTGTTCATGTAGGAGTGAGCAGGATCTCACCTTCCTAATCGATTAATGATAATCTGCAGTCCTCTGCAGCGGTACCTCCAATATCCGATAATTAGCACACGCTCAAAACCATCGTTTTTGCTTCCATCTCCAGGTCAGAAGTTGGTGTAGGTCATCCTGTGTACGGTTTTCCTTTCCACCAGCAAATCATGTAGCGTTCATTGTTGTTGCATTGTCACTATCAACGTACGCCAACTGCGCTTTTAGCCTGCACTCTGCTTGCTCCTACTGATCACCTGCTACGGGAACTTCTACACCAAGACGTACACCCAGCTAAAATAGAGCAAAATTAGTTTCTGCTGCATCATCTACTATCGAGCACCCCAAAAGCAGCAGCAGTTTTCGACATTGTCGTCCCTTTGATCCGTAGTAGGCGAACGTTCTTTACGCGATTTGCGTAGTTTTTTTCCTTGTTGCTGTCGCGTACACACACGATTCAATAAACACACGCACACACAGCAGCGTACATTGTCCACAGAGCACACGTTCGTCGTCGCAAGAAAATTCAAAGGACCTTCTTTCTGATCAACTAATCCACGCAGGTGGGATGCTTCAGGAAACATGACATTTTTACGATGATATTGAGCTTTCTTCGTTTCACTGCAGGACAGTCTTTGTGGTGGTTTGTGTAGAGGACTAATGAATCACGCACCGGTGCGGGGCGGTGCTGCAAAAATGGGCCAAGGTAGTGAAAACTGGCTCGCATGCAGTCGATTATCACAACAAATATCCGAATCTTCCACCTTTGTACGACGAAAGAGAGGTGTTTCTAATGTTCGCACAAAAACGTACCACCGCCAGAAGTTATTTTTTGCGGAAGATTGTTCTTCCCAGTGCTTATCTATACGAAGCGTCTTGCAAAATTTGCCACTCAGAAGCATACGTGATTTTCTTGTCCTGATTTTACATCCTTACGGGTTTTTATTCTAAGGACAATCCTGACGGCGCTGCCTTCTCTGCTGACAAAAATTAATCTTTTCCGGAACGAAAAAATAAACTGCACATACATACATTACACACATGTACACACGCATACACGCTTGGACGTACACAAGTGCAAACACATACAGTCACACACTGTCATGTACGCTCTGTCAACGAAGAACAACACAACTGGTCTAGCCATGAGCAAAAAAAAAAATCATCCGAGTTGTGTTTTCGGAATCGCAAGGAACTTTTTACCGCTGACCTGTATTTTCAAATGCCGAAACATGGCCCAGGTTTAGCCACCCGATTCTAGTTTCTGCAGTTTACCCCGTAGTTTCTTCCCGTTGCTGCACCCACAGGGCAGTGTAAAGCTGTCAAAAATGATGGGCGCCGCGAACATTGCACGGAGAAATGCAGCGGCGGCGCTGGGCTTCTTTAATCCGATCTGAACGCCCCGCAGCACGTTGCGCTTCCACCTTTTCTTGTCTAACTACCAACCAACGGAGAAAGAAAGTGTTCTTAATTTTCACTTTCCTACTCGAAACCACCATAATGGGCGAGCCTAGTGGCAAAGGGTGTGTGCGTGTGTGTGCTTGTTTCCCCGCTATTTTCGTAAAAGGTCCTTCTGTTGCTGCTGCTGCTTCGGGTCATCGGTAGTGCACCTCTTGTGTCGCGTGCATGTTAGCACAAACCTTTTTCACGGCACGAACGCTACGTTCGCTGCTGTTCGTTTCGGGGCTACTATTTTTCTTGTAACCCGTTTTTTTCACACTATCGGAACACACAATGGAAGGAAAAAATAAAGCACGGAGACGGTAAAACGCGACGAGAAATCGGTCAGCTCTTCTGTTACACTTCTTCGTTCTGTTCTTTTACTATTCCCTTTGCTTGAGATCGGTACACGCGTAGCAGCTTGCTTGACAGTTGGAGCGAAATTAAAGCCAAGGTAGCAACATCTGTAAACATAGACACCTTGACCATCCCTTTCAGGATTTAATACGAAGAAGAAGACACCAAACAACAAATATGGCAAAGCTATCATCATCAAAGCAAAATCGTTATCGTAATCAACCAGCTGCCATTGTAAAAAAGCAACATTCATCTGCTTTTCGATTTGATTCAATTTCAAATTATAATTAATTGTAAAACAAGGGATAATTTATTATCCGGAAGGAATTTCACAGCACCTTTTGTCATCAACTGTTTTCACACACAAAAAAAAATCGAAACGCTTCACCAAACATTTGCTTGATGATGTTTTGTTTATGTGGAGTTTACTAGAAACACACTTCATGTAATTTGAAAATATCGGATATTGCAAATTTAATCAATTCTCAATAATTTTTTCATTGTAACTGCCATTACAATTCGAATATCAAAGTGCGCCTCAACACCAATCTTCCCTATACTCCTCGTTTTGCTTTCCATTTTTTAAAATAGAAGGAATAATATAATCGTTATTCTTAATCACCCAGATATTCACGAAAAATGTTATGAAATACAAACAGTTGAGATACAAATTTCATTCTCATTTAAGTGAACATATCTATCGAGTTTTCATGTTTATTACTCCAAAAAGGTATATACGCAATTATGTACGGAGAACGAAAAAAAAGTAATAAACGGGCTACTTCCGGGGCAGGTTGTGAGCCCATTTACAAGTTTCACTCCAATCAAACATATTCTGTAGCAGCCGATGCTTCATCCACGTACTTAAAATCCATCATCATCCTCCTCGGCCATCTCCTTCGCAAGCTCCAGATCCTGCTGCTCGCGTTCCCGTCTCTCTTCCGCACTCTCCAGCTCCTTCCCGTAAGACTTCGGTGGATATCGCATCGCCTTCACGCTCTGATTGTGCAGATCCAGGCAGAACGAGATACGCTGATGGAAGGCTAGTTGCGGTTCGCGCGTCGAGTAGATGTCGGTGCTCTCCTTGCTGCGCATGTAGCCCTTCTCTGGATCGAGTGTCGCTTCGATGACACCGTCGCGGATCGCTTTCGCCACGATGAACTCCGCATCTTCGGGTGAATCTAGCCCCAGCTTGCGGGCAATATCCTGCGGGCTGATGCGCGAGTAGGCTAGTCCGATCGACCGGATCGCCGTCTTGATTACGTTGTGCCGCAGGCGAATGATCAGCGTGAACGTGTGATCCTGGCGGAACTGTTCTCCAAAGTTTTCCAGCACCTCCCCGAACCGCTGAAGGTTGCCCATCCGCACGGCCTGCGTCAGCTGGAAGTAAGGACCGAGGGAACGACGTAACGCCGCCTGTCGGAACACCTTGCGCTCGGGAATGTCACCGAGCAGCAGTTCCACCACGATTACCAGCTTCTGCACCGTCTGCCGGAATCCGACAGCTGCCTGCTGGGGTGCTTTCCGCAGCGCCTGAACCAGCTGCTTGTGCGCAACGCTGTACTCCAACTTCGCCGCCTTTATACGTCCGAGATAGTACAGGAAGCGGGCGCATTCGTTGTTGCTCGCCGTTTCCGGATACACCGACTTATTTACCAGCTTGTCCGCCTGATCGTACAGCGAGTAGTGCAGGTAGTTACGCAGCAGACAGTTAATCAGGACCGCCTGGCCTTCGAAATCGTTGCGCAGCGTAGCCGTACGGAGCCGGGAGTGTAAAAACGGGCGAATGCTTTCCAGATCGTTGTTCAGTTCGGCCACACGCGAGTGATAGAAGTAACACTTTGCGGCGATCAGATCAAGCGAACGACGATTCTGTCCCACGATCTTTGCCATCAGATCCTGCGAGCATTTAGTCGCCTTCGGTAGATCATTCTTGTCCAGCAGACGTACCAAAAGCAGTAGATGGAAGTATGCGTCCACCTCCGGTACCGGACTCTTGATGGCTGCCCGGGGACGTGGCAGCTCGGGTTCCTGTGCACCGGCTGGGTAGTCCTCAATGTACACCATGATTCCATCGCGCTCGGGACCAGCGGGATACAGCTGTACGGCCAGTGAACGGACCACCACCAGTGCCAGCTTACGGCGCGTCGTCGGTAATGAACGCAGCACGCGCAGAATAAACCGAGGCTCCTTGCTTACGACCGCTTTATCGATCTGTCTGGCATGGTCACGAATTTCCTGGACCGCCAGCAGCTCAGCATCTTTCTTTGCCGTCTCCGCATCCTCGGCACTCTCCATCTCGACATCCACGATGGGCTCGGAAGCCGCCGCTGCCGTTGTTGTCTGAGAAACCATCGCTAGGACGAAGTTTGCAAAGCACACGCAGGAACGAAATATTCTTCACTCGATGCACTCAAATCGCAGCTTTTACTACCGTAAATTGAATAGTGATTAAAGTATTTTTGTAAAACAAAACGACGGACGATGATGGACCTTTTGCTGTGTTTTGTGCCGAGTCATGGAAATTCGAGCAGAATTTTGTGTCAACGTGTGACAGATAGGCGAGCGGTTTCGAGCTCCTAACAGATGGCCCAATGATTGGTGTAGGAATCAAATGACACACATAGTTAGCTGGTGTATTTAGCAGCTGGCATTTTCAAATTTGATTACAGCACCAACTTGTGACACCATGAATTTATTAATATTTGTATACTATTTTCTATTATTCTTCCTTTAGCGAGCTATATTTAGAGCTACACAACACTGTCATTCAGGTGGTGATTTTTTAGTGCCAGTCTGGTGATTTGTACCTATCATTGCTCATTGCCGTCAGTTGTGTTATGTCTATTCCCCTCTTCTTATTCTGCTCTGTTGGAGTTTAACAGATATATGAAAATAGCTCGTACACTATTTTAAGCGTAAAAACAATACAAATTTCAAGATAAATCATATCCACTGACTCTCCTCTGTAAAATGTGGGCCGATACGTTGCTGATCGTTTTCATATCGATATTCACCGCACTTTTGGGTGAAGGTAAGGGCCGGTAGAATTAGCGGAATCTGTTCCGGAGGCTAATTAAATTCAGCCTGACGAGAATCTAATCTTTCACGTGCTCTCTTTAACATTCCGCGGTCAGGGCTAACATGGGTGATGGTGTACCGAACGGAAAAGTACCAAAAGCTGAAGGGAGAAGTCGAGAAGCAGAGCAAGAAATGTAAGTGTGCCATTACAGCAGAGGTCCAGAATTTGCTCTAATCAATCATTTTTGAAAACAGTGGAGAAGCGGAAGGAAATTCTCGGAGAATCGCTCGACAAGAATCACAAGAAGAAAATCGAACGCGACGAGGAGAAGCTGAAGAACAACAATCGCGATCTTTCACTGGTGAAGATGAAATCTATGTTTGCCATTGGTTTTGCCTTCACGGCACTGCTCAGCATGTTCAACAGCATGTAAGTCCGCAACAGATATACGAGGCTTGTGCTGTGTGTCATTCCTATAGCTTCCCGTTTGCTACCACACAGCTTCGATGGACGAATCGTCGCCCGGTTGCCGTTCGTGCCAATCTCATGGATCCAGGGACTGAGCCATCGAAATCTGCCCGGCGAAGACTACACGGAATGTTCCTTCATCTTTCTGTACATCCTTTGCACGATGTCCATCCGACAGAACATTCAGAAGATGCTAGGATTCGCTCCCTCGCGTGCCGCCAGCAAGCAAGCCGGTGGTCTGTTCGGCCCAACGCCGGGACAGTTTAAGTAGACGATGACGACTACTTTTCT
>JXXA01007058.1:0-11250 GCA_000956255.1 Anopheles punctulatus
CAAATTCAGTAAATTCTGAGGTTTTTAATATAATTTCACAGCAACATAATGAAAATTCTGGCTTTAATATACTTTCATTTAATTGAGGCTTATGAATATTTACCGAAATTATCCTGCAATCTTGTTTCTTTCTAAGATATCAGATTCATACCACAGTTCCTTGTTGAAAGTTTTTTGTATTTTAGTCTGTGAAACAACTAACCGGATCTATGACACAGATTAAGTCCATAGAAATGTAAATTAAATTAAAAAATCAACGTTAGAAACGACGGGATAGTTTTAATTCCTAATAATAAACCATTTCCCATTAATCACCTTATCGATTTCCAACCATGCAGCTTCCTATAATTTGAGAGAAAAACATCATATTTTATTTCAAATTGATTTTCTATTGACATCTTCTGGGCATGGGAAGCTCCTGTTCTTGCATGGTGAATCGATTCCATATATTCTATTGCCAGCTCCAACCACCATCATTGAATATCATTCATCACCAGGGCGTACTTTCCCGATTCATGTTTTATCGTTCCGCATTGATTCCGGAGGCAATGGTGTATTATGCACGAGTGTCGGTTCGCTTCCCCTCTGCAAACAACCTCCCAAAACATGCCGCCCCCACAAGCGAGATAGGAATTTGCAAAGGCTGAGATAATATATTTCAATTCATATTGTCTGCCAGATATATCAAACCACCTGAACGTCGCTCGGACCTGCCGCAACACGCTCTATCCGTACCTTAACCGGCGCCCATTAGTCACACTAACCTTTCCCGGTGTGACCTTTTGGCATCGAAGTTTCGTCCACAAAGCCACGAGCACGGGGCTGTCCGGGCCAGAACGAATGCGACCCAGGGCCGAACAGGCTCGGTGGAAAAGGACATTCTTCTCCGTCGGTCCGAACGGATGGACCAATTATCTGCTCACAATAACTCTTGCAGGTCGCACAACAATAAAGCCGCTTTTCGAGCGCTTTTTGTCGTACGGTGCTCACGTTGCATGCCGGGATTGCATTTCGCACGCCTCGGCAGACAGGCTGGAAATGTAGAGATGGCGAGCGCCCCCTTGTTTGGCTCGGTAATAAATTCAAGGCCATCGATTATGCTCCAGAAATAACCTGATCCCGAGTTCGCCTCGCATCTTGCGGGTGTTCTTGTGCCGGCCACGTGACATTCGTTAGTGGCCAAAGTTGAAGTATCGGTGTGCAAGTGGCACCGCCGCAGCCGTCGCGCATCGTTATTGCCTTTGCTTCCTGACCTTGCTCCAGATGGTTCTCGACGCCGGCCGCCGGACGCCGTGCCGTGACCTGACAACGCCCGATTGTGTGCTCCCGGGCTGGCAGGCTCGCCTGTCAACGGCTGTGGCCGGGTTTCGATTGCGAAGCGAAATGGTGAAAAGGAATCGAGTCGAGTGCAGCCGTCGAGTGCATTCTCGGTCGCAAACGCGTTTGCTCTCGAAACACTATGGGATGAGGGGGAGCACTTGTAGGGAATAATGGACAATCGTTAGTGTGGATTTGAATTCGGTGTGGATTTTTGTGCAATTACTTATGCGTAGTTAATTTCCTCCTGATTGAATCGTTGTGTGGTAGACTCTACATTCTGTTTGCTTTGTATTCTGTGAGAGGCTTTGGTTTAGGCTTTTAAGATTTAAATATTTTTGTTATATTTTTTATAAATGCAAAATGAATACGTTTTTTATATATATCCCGATATATCTACAAATAAATCGCGTAAATAAATTACATATTATAAATAAATATATACCCTAATATATCTACAAAAATTGCCATTAAGGTTGCCTGTTACATTTGAAAAATTTACAGATTTTTTTTTCAGTGCGTAACTCAACTGAATTGGAATATTTGTAAAATTGGCTGTATTTGGAAAGTAAAAAAGACATTTTTGTAATTATTTATGAAACACGACTTAATTGTAACGGATCATTGATCATGATCGGTCTTTGCCCAAAGTCAAAGTAAAAATGCCCAATCGGGTGTCAAATTTTGTCCCCAACCCCGATCACATACAGATCACTGTGCATTTCAACGGCTCCTCCAGCGCAGCTTCCCCTCGGTCACTCCATCCGCCGTCAGCAACTGCCCTTTGCACCGAACAAGGCTGCTGAACGATTGGAGCGAAGGCAAACGGTGCCAGAAGCGCCGCCGGATGAGGACCGCGACAAAAAAAAGGATGCCGGTCGCTACCACGGACCGCGAAAGTGCAACGCCGCCAACGCCGACAGTCGATGATTCAATCTTTTACGAGGGCAATTAATCAGAACAGCGTGTGTTCTCGGTCACTTCTCGGCTACCTTTCGGTGGCGCGAAAAGCAAAAAGGGACAACGACGATGACGACGACGACGACGACGCAAGATTATGTTATTCTTGCTCTGAGGAGGTTTTCGTTGATTTTTTTTTTCGCTTTCGCTCCATCGGTTCGTCGGTGTGCGCAGTGCGCTCGAATGCTTGAAGGGTTTTTCGTGTTTTTTGTATTACAGCGTTTAAGCGGAACGCTATTATTATGGAAGCAAGTTACCGCTTTGGTCGCGATCAATCATAGCCTACTTGCGTAGAATGACGAGGAAGCCGTTTGCTTGAAAGGGTATTCTGAAGTGGAATTAATTTTGAAATCATTGTATTTTGCAGGTAATGGGGGCAAATTTTGTTTTCAACGGAAGTTGTTTTGTTTTGTCCTTTTTTGATAATTTTACTATCTATTTTTAGAGTAATTGAATGGAATTCCTTTTTTTTTCAATAAAAAGAAATGAAATATTTTCCTTTTATCACTTAATCGATACCATGAATGTCAGCCATCGTTATTGCTACCTATTTTAATTGGCCATTCTGTTAATGTCGCTGTTGCTGGTTAGCCACCATGCTTGGGTGCCCTATTTCTGCTCCAACAATAATTAATCCTTCGTCCACCGTTTTTCCGCCCGCAGCGCATTTCCACGCAGAAACGGTTGCACGCTGGCAACGCAGCAGCCACGGCGAAAAAGCAATCGATACAGCGAACGGCCTAAATTGCCCATTAAAAGCATGATTAACAATTAAAGCCGGACCGCAGCTTCAAACTGTCACCGGGTCTTCCGGTCCGCTGCCATCATTTTATTCGCCGTCGCCAACCGAAAGGCGCAGGCAAAGGTCATATTTCAAAAAGGATCTGCTCCTACTTTCACCCCAGCACAAAGTGAAGTCGCCGGCAGCCTGGACGGCATTGGGGTTGATGCTGAAGGGTGTCGAAAATTAACCGTCACAACCTTGCGGGCATTATGGCGGTCAAGCAGCGACCGTCACAGCGACGATGTCCTGATAACGAGCTTCGGTTTCGGTCTAGGAAGGTTCGTCGAAGGAACCGCCGCGATCATGATATGGTTGACCCGGTTTTTGCGGGTGTTCGTTTTATTCGAAGGATATGCGTGACTGGCGGGTTTTTTTTTGTAATTTAAAAGGGCCTCGTAACCAGGGATGACCACCGTCACCGAAAAGGTTTGAACCATGTTTCAGGTTCGCATGACTTTGGATATTGAGGGATCATTTGTTTAATTTTCGGAAATCGTTTTACTTGCCGAAATAGTTTCGAATAAATAAGGGTTTTTTCGTTCTGGTGTTCTCACTTTAACGCAGAAAATATATCGTAAATATTTACCAAAAAGAACAAAAAAAAAACATAAAACTTCGATTGCAGAACCATCAAAGAGATTTTAAACCAATGAAAAATTAAAATAAATGCTGATGAAACAATTAAAATCTTAAGAAACTTCTTTAGTTTTAAAGGAATTTTAAAACAATTATTCAATGTATTCAAATTAATTTTTTTCTCAACTGAAAGAACATTTTTGTTATAAAATAGCAATACTTCTAATATATAACTTATTTATTTAAAAAATATATCGTTTTAACCATCAGTTAGTTAAGGTTAAATAAAATAAAAGTATTTTTAATGTTTCAATAAAAATGCTACATGAAAAGAAAAAAACAATATCTAATACATTTTCATGACCTTGTATGGTTGATCTTTGCTGTTACTTAAAATCCTTTTTCTTTTGCATAACTCCTTGAAAGACGATGTTTTCCAAACGATACAATCATTCACACTTATGAGAAATCAGGTCACTGAATGTGCAACCGAAGCTCAGGAAACGTTTCCGAGCCCAATGAAACCCACACAAACAGGGCATAAATCAAAGCATACGGCATCGACAGCCAACGATCGGTTTCCCGTGCCGACCTGGGGAAATAATGAGCTCCCATTCGCGAAGGCAACGCATTCGTGGGCTTGTTTTTCCTCAGGGGGCTAATTGTTTCCGGGAAACAAAAAGGGTTCGAAAACACAGTTTATGTAGGTGGTGAACGTTTTGTTCGCTTAACCTGTGCAGAATTTGCCGCCAGGTGGGTCGCAAAATGTCAAATGCACGTTTGCCATCATTAGATGCTGATCGATGAGATTTATTTGTGCTATATATAGAGTACGAACAATGTTGAATAACGTACTGTTGGAATGAACAAATGAGCTTCTTTATTTATTCTTGGCAATAGCAGATAAAAGGTTGAGCTAAAATAATCTCATTAAAAATTCAATGCGCTAAGTGATAATGTTAAATATCCTTTGAAAAGCAATACATTTTTTGTTTATTTTCCACCGCCCAAGCTGACATTCCCACTTCACCAAGCTCAAACACGCTTTCGTAGCTCGTCGCTGATCATAATTGATCACTGCTTAACTGGAGCTTCGATTCAATGCTCATTAATTTAGCAACGCACATTTATCGATCAGTCGCGCCTACTCGCCAGTAATTACAACAGGCTCGTCCATAATTATTCACCCTTCGGTATTATGAAAGCACATCTCGCTCACGCTCTCGCACAGGACTCGGAGTGTTTCCCTCATAGTAAATCCATGACATTTCCGTTCCGGGGCAGAGTGCGTTACATTTGCTTCGTTACACCGTTTTGCCGAGGCCTCTACGAAGGACGTTTGCGAACGCCTCGGAAACCAATCTCGGCCGCAGTGAAGAACGTTTTGCACAGGGCGTTAATTATGCAACACACACACACGCACGAATGCCTTAGAGCGCGTCCCTCACGCATCAACAAACCCAATCAACAGCAGCAGCTCCACATCCGCCGGGTAGATAACCACAACCGGACCGGACAGAACCGACCCGGTGGCGAAAGAATGATTGACATCGTTTCGGTTATCGTTTTTCGATGCAGCTTCATGGCATGCTTTGATCCTTGTCTGTGTGTCAACCGCGTCAAACTGGAGCACTGTTTTCAGGTTTTGGTGTACGATTTGCTGTTGATACACACACACACACACACTCGCTTTGGGACACGTTTCGGTCGGGTTTAAAGTGAGCTAATTAAAAACCCATAAAATCAACCCGTACTGCTAAACGATATTCAACCGGCTGTGCGGGTTGATGTGTGTGTGTGTGTGTGTGTGTGTGTGTGTGTGTGGTGTTTTCCCCTGACCTAACTCTGACCTCCAGACTGCTGCTCGCGCACTTCGTGACACGCGATCCCGCGGGAAGGATGATTACGGTTTAACCATTGTTTGTCTTCGTCGGCAATCACATCCGCGTTTTATGTTTTACTTTTTTGCCACCGTCGTCGGGCGTAGGATCAAAGTAATTGCTCGGTTCCGCGAATGGTGGGCGTAGGATTCACGGGAACAGGTCGCTACGCAAATGGTTTCTGAAGCGTACCGAATGCCACCAAGCGAAATAAGTCAAATAAAAACCGTCACGATCAGAGGTGGCATCAAACGATGTGTGCGGTTCTTTCAAAGATTTATGAGATTTTTAATGACGCGTTTCTTACGCATCAATTTGATCCGAGTTAAGAATTTGTCTGCCCACATTTGTTTGATCAATGATATTAAAAGCAAACATTTGTATGAGGATGTATTTCGGTGTATGGTGATCGTGTTTCGATACGCGCTGTGATGTTTTTAAGACTTTTACTTTTTTATTTTGTATTTTTTTATTTATGTATTGGTTACATGACACGCCTTTATATTTTTTACTTTTCTCTTTTGTAATAGTTTTCAATTTCTTTCTATGTTCTTTTAAATATTGAGTTGAGAAATAATATAATAATATGTTTTGTTTTTTTTTTAATATGTTTAAATAACATAACGTTTCATAGTTGAATCTACATCCATTTTAAATCTGTCAAATAATTGCAGATAAAAATAAAAATTAGAGTAAATACATTATAAAGGACCTGTAGAGCGGACATTTGAATAATATGCCAATAATTTCACAGCCAGAACTTTATTACAGCTGTCGTCAATTAAACGAACCAACACATGTGGTTTTGTTGTGGAGCTTGTTGTCTGCGTTCCAACACGCTCTTGTCATCATATTCATGGCGAATGCCACAATCATTTCCCTCACATAAGTAACGATTTGTGGTGTGATTTTGCTGTTCACCCAGTGCGGCGATACTTCGACGGTACGAATGGCGAGCAGCAAGTTGTAATCTTTTCGTATAATTTCATTCACACCGTCCTGTGTCCGATGTCCGGTCCCATCGTGGTTCGGCGTGATCGAGCATGTTCAGTGCAACCACAGCAACCATTAAGCATGGCCGTTGTGCGTTGGTGGGAAAAACATATAATCGAAAGTTAAGCTTAGCAGAGTTTCCGGTCCACAGTGCCGGCATGATGGGATGTGATGGGAGTTGGGAGAGAAAAAAAAAGATTTTTCACACAAGTTATGGCCGACGATCACAAAACAAAACTCCTCCTGGAGCGCGTTGATGCAGCACATTGTCCGCTTCGCACGTGTGACGATGTTTGTTGTTTCTGTCCGATTGCAGAACATCCACACCGGGTTCATCTATCTTGCAGCGTCCCTTTTTCCGGTCACGTTGTGTGGGGAAACTTTTCCCCGGGCTGCACAGTGCTTGATGCATTTTCCACACCATCCTGCTGCTCGTTTGACCTCTCACCGAGGTGACAATTGGATGTTTGATTGGGAAAAGTCGTCCCGTAACGAGTGTGCGAGTTTGCGAGCGTACGTGATGGAGAATTTCATTCATTGTTTACAGTTTCCTATTTGTGAATGGTTTGAGTTTCTGCTTAGTAGGATTGTTTTTTAAAAGCAAAATGAAAAGCAAAACAAGCGCAAACTAAATAACAAAACTTAAATTAAAATAAAAGCAAGTTTATGATATTGAAATATGGAAAAAATGTATCGACAAATATTTAAAACATGTTTTTGATATTAATAAATCAAAACGAGTTACTAAAAAGAGCTTGTTAAATAATTGTTCATCGGTGCTAGTAAAATTTGACAATTTACATTGATGCAGCGAAAAATAATGGACAAAAATCATTGAAAAATATCATGCATTTCTTTATTCAATAAAACTCTAGCCAACAAGGCTTTTAGCTTTTTGTTCTTTTGTTTTGGTATTTACATTTATTACCAATTTCATATTTATTTTTATTTTTATGTAACGAACATTTTTGGCAGTAATTTTGTAAAAAAAATAGCTTACTTCGAAGATAATGTTTACGATCTATTTAAAGACCTGAAAGCGTTTCGCACTCGCGCGTATTATTACGATACAATTTTCACAATCCTTTCCGGAGTGTTTCCCGAGATTCTTTCCAACCACATAAACATCTCACCGGGCAAAAATAAAAACCCATCGCCATGGAAACGCAACGGAGCAATATTGCTCCCCTGCACGCACACCAATGGACGGTCGCAATAAATCATCCGCTGCTCGCAAGCTGGAGTTGTTTTTGTTTTACTAGCTGGCGAGTTGTTTTTGTGCGCTCCACACGCAGATCCACGCATCACGCCAACGTAAGGCTCATTTCACGGCTCCGGACCTTTAAGTTGGCCACCGATTGATTTCCCTTATCGGGCGGTGCGGGATGGGTTCGGTGTGAGCCGAGCGGCAGTCGGTCGTGTTCGATGGCAGCAGCTTACACGCGTATTACCAACACCTGGGCGCCGGGCGAAAGGGCTCGATGGGGTGAGATGATTAAAGCTCGATTAATTTATAGCCTGTTGGCGTTGGCAAAACGGAAAAAAACCACCGGTGGAAGGGAGGGAAACGGAAGGGCGCTGGAAGTGGGTTTTGCGTTGCATAAAGCAGCACATAAACGGGGGGTAGGAAAAATGGAGCAACAAAATTGCGTGAAACGAAAACAAAACTCCTGCACGCGTAAACGTGAAAGTGAAACCGTTTCAGTGAGAGAAGAACAACAAGAGCCGTAAACATCGAGCTGCTCCCCGGTTTTCGAGGTGTGCGTCGCAGGAAAGGGATGCGAAATATGGTGAAACGAGAAACCGGCGCAAGCAGACAGCATAATTGAATACTTGAAAACGTTGACATAATTTATTAGCGCTCATTGTTCGCTTCCAGGATTGCTTCGCACCTGCGGGGGCTGGTGAGGGTGCAGTGGTGGTGGTGGTGGTGGTGAGGTAAACGATTCTCCTTTCCCTCTACGCTTCCTTGCTGCGTCCGATAATCTCCAGCGAAGAAAGACGATTGGAAGCGCCTTCCTCCTTCCCCACCCATCC
The DNA here is from genome assembly GCA_000956255.1 of Anopheles punctulatus. NCBI lineage: Eukaryota > Metazoa > Arthropoda > Insecta > Diptera > Culicidae > Anopheles > Anopheles punctulatus. Next base: position 8,548 of record JXXA01007058.1, read on the forward strand.
CCAAAGCGCGCAGCGTCTGGGGGCATAATTTGATAAAGCCTCAGGCCGCTCCCGAACTAAACGGTGCGGTGACTGGTTCCAGCTTTTCGTTTCCGTGGCGATGCACAATGCCGCCCGCCAGTGGTCCGCGCGACCTTGCTCCAATTCTGTTCCAGCGAAGCGTGCGTGACCTTTCTCGCGCGAGTGGACGAGGTTGTAAATCAGGTTGCGGATGCTGCCCATGGATGGCGGCTGGAACCGTGGATCGTGAACAAATTATCCAACCGATCCGGTTCCCCGACCCGGACATGGACCTTTCTCGGCTCAGGGGGGTAACTGAAGCTCAATCTGGAGCATCTTTGTGCTATGATGTTGATTGGAAACATATTTTTTATTTTTTTTTTCGTCTGGAAAAAAATATTTTTTTCGTCGTTTCGTCGGGAAGGTTAAGGTTGTTTCGAAACTTTTGGGTCATTTGGATGGGAAAAGGAAGATAGTTTGTTTATCAGCTGCAATTTTGCTATCAAGCCTCTGTGACAACTTGATACCTCTGTTTTACAAAATATCTCACGTTATTTTATTATACACATTAATACATGAGACATCACGAAACTCATGCTCAATATAATTATTTTTTGTATTTCTAGTTTATGTTGTCTGTTATATTTTGATAAAAATGTAATACTGCTTGGATATTTTTTGTTAATTTCAAGATGGGATCTAATTTTCATGTTTAATCAAAGCACTTGTAGCAAAAACTTTTTAGAAAATATAAACAGAAACAATATTGTTTGTAGCTTAACTTTGCTACAAAACAATATATTTGATTTTATTAAAACTATATTTTTAATATCTAGTTTTATTTACTTTGTGTTTGCTAACAAAAATAGTTGATTCGCTTTATTTCATTTTGTTTTTTTGTCAATTCGGTTTTGTTTCGTAATTTTAGATCCTTGTCGGATACATTTTATCAATAAACATTTTTTGTAAAAATAGAACAACCTTTATTGGTAAACATTTTGAATAAAAATTGTAGAGTATTTAATAATCATTTTCATAAATAAATCAAAAGATAAATACATTATCAAATTGAACATTCTAACATGTTTAGGGATGTCACAAAACAATCGTTCACCACAGTATCAAAATTAGAAAATTCTTCCGAAAAATCCATTGTAATAGCCGTAGGCAACAAAAGTCGTTTCGATCTACGTTTGTGGTGGTTTTTCTCTCTAATTATGACATTTTGACAATTTTTACTCCGTTCTGTGTGGATTTTGAACGTATTTGAATATATATTTTAATTCTTTAATTGCATTATTTCTGTCACGCACTGCAAAGGATATCGAATCACCAATCAACGTTACAGTTATTGCACGCATTCCGATTTACCCTTCGATGGTCAATTGAATTCGATCATCAATACCTGTCACACCGTTGCAGCGGACAGTTGCACAGGAATTCTGACCATTCCTGGGTCACTCTCAATACTCGAACGCGACACCGATATGTGTGCAAAATTGCTCCAAAAACCCACAGTACGCAAGGGTACGCACAAGCTCATACAAATCGCTCATTTAATGGCATTTTGTTGCAGCATTCGTTGCATACCCCCGACCGGGGGTCAATTGCAAGTGATCGATCTCCGTCCCGCCCGTCGATCGAAAGGTTCATTCAGTTTGCATCACAATCAGAGCAGGCCAGGTGTCCGGTAAGGTTTGCATTGCGTCCACCACCACCATCACTTGGAATCGATTAATGCAGAAAGCAACCGGTGCGGGACGCTTTCACAGAAAGCCGTGGCCGTCGATTTGTTAAGTGCTCGGGCGGCTCGTTAATCATATCGCGGATCGTGACGCTTTCGGGCTCTGCTACCGACCGGCCGAAGGGAAATGAATTGAGCATTGATTTTGCCCCCCCAGCTGCAGCTGTGGCGGGTTGCAGCCTGCCGTTTCGAACAATATTTCGACAATCAACGCTTACGAAAGCAACGTCCAATCGCTCCAAGCAGGTTAAACTGCTGGCACTCAATTTGACGCCGCACGGGAAATTGAATTCCCTCCGCTTCTCCGCGTGCCAACCAACCAGCCAGGGCAGTGAAATTGAACGAATTATTTAATGGTGTTATGATTAGGGCGGGTTTCGCGGGTTCTCGCGTGTTTTGCGCGTGTTACCTGAGAGAATGGGAAGGGTGAACGGGACTCCCTGGGCGTGTTTTATCAGCTTAAAACCGCCACCTCCACACGCAGCACAGATTGAAAACTATTTATCTTTTAATTCTCCATTTTACGTTGCACATGAGGTGAAATTAAACGGACATACGGGGATACACGTTCAAGCGCGTAAATTAATCGAAATGTTATACGCAACAAAGTTCGGTTGTGTTTGTGTCCCGCTAAGCTGATGCATGTTTTTCGCGTACTGGTGGATTCATTTGCGTTTGTCGTTTTAACATGATGTTTTCTTTTTGCATTTGCATTGTAAGCGCTATCAGGAAGAATTGAGATACTAAATCAGAGGAAGAGCAGAGGGCAGCAGCGCTAATTTGTATGTGTGCTGCATTTTTGCTAGTTTCGGTGTGGTTTTTGTAACTGGTATTTACGGAAGGATACACAGTAATTAAGCAAGTAAACAAAGTGGAATGAGGAGGGTTCTAGTTGAAAATGAATGAGTTTATTTGGAATGTACATAGTAACATTTAAGGTTTTAATAGACAAATCCATC
>JXXA01007059.1:0-16563 GCA_000956255.1 Anopheles punctulatus
TCCCACCGGCCAGCTTACCGATAAGAAGCTCGACATGGCGAGCGGCATGAAGATCCCATTCAGCTCCTGCGGCGGCTGTGCATGGGCCATCAGTAGCATCAGCAGCTTTTGCTCCGGCACGGGCATCACGTGCCACTCGATCGCGTATGCACAGTTCGCCAACGAGTCGGTCTCGATCAGCAGCAGATTGCCGCAGAAGCACAGCAGAAACAGTTGAAACGCCACGGACACAAGAAAGAACCAAATCGGCTGCAGCATGTCGACCGCGATCACGTTCAGACCCATGCAGAGAATCAAACAGACCAGCCCGAAGTCCACCAGCAGATCGAGCTGGTACGTTCGCTCGAGCTGCCGAATGAACTGCTTGATACTGATGTGCGTCTGCAGGATGTAAACCAGCTCGCGGTGTAGCTCCTGCCGGTCCGCTTTCGTGTCCAGCTCCTGCAGGCAAAGCTTTAGGCCCTTGATTTGGTAGATCGCGGCCAGGATCGACATGACGAGCGTACCGTCCACAGCGAGCAGAAACATTACGCACATAAAGTTGATGAAGGTGTGAAAAACGTAGTTCAGGTGCCAGTAGGGAGCGACATCGGACGGTATGAAGGGCAGGTAAACAGCCAGCGGTAGGTTGTTTTTCTTCGGATTGGGCGAAACGATCGGTATCAGCTCGAACATCATCGTCGAGAGGTAGATGACGGCGATCGTGTGCAGAGCCATGGACACCCTCTTGTAGAACTGGCTCGTTAGGTTCTTGAAACTTTCACTGTTTCGAAAGAGCGTGCTGTTGGGTAGAAAAACACCGAGCTGAGCAAGATTGGAACGTGACGTGAGACCATCTAGCGTACTTCTGATTGCGAATGGCCTCTATCGTTTCTTGCAACAGCTCCCGGTGGTAGAAAAGCAAGCACATTCGCAAGGAAATCTCAAGCCCGACCGCAGAAGTCGAGAAGCACTCCGTGAACACATCGAACTGGTCCAGATGGGAGATGAGAAACAGATAGCTCGCGTAGTGCTGCACGGCAAACATGCCGAAGGTGAACAGGGTGAGTGGTGTCACCTTCCAGTTCGGGTCCAGCACATCCAGTCCGAGCAACCGGAACGGCCGCTGCAAGAAGGTAAAGATTTGTTTGAGATCTTCATCCATTTCAAGGATTTTGTGGTGCAGTACGAGAAGACTTTAAGAGAAACTGTTTGCCGGAAAGCTTGGCAGGAGAGTTTTTATAACAGTTTTGGCTTTCTCTGGAGATTGTGTAATTTTTTGTGGTGTATAATCATAGAGGTATGTAATCACAATACCGCCCGTTATGATTATATAGTGAAAACATTACAATATCCGTTCCTGTCCTAGTGCGGATTGAACGATACCTTTGAAGGAAATTTCTTAGTCGTTGAATGTAAGCGCCATCGTTACTTAACATACGTTAATAAAGGAGAACTATTTGAGAATAAGAAAAATAAACTCCACACAAATCGCTAGTGATGTTTAGTTCTATTTATCTAAAAAAATACATCAATTATTTGTGAGAGGTGACCATATATTTTTAAAAGTTTATTATTAAGCTTTTGTTATCTAACAGAAAACTCCTACATGTTTAGGGTTTACTAGGATAATTTTGAAAATTAGACAAAATACATTTTACACATGATACATTATGAACAAAATTTCAAATTAAAGAATGTTTTCAAATCAAAAGATTTGAGGATCGTAAAAAATATACAAAACATGAAAAATGAATGTATATATGAAAATATTACACATTTTACCACGAAATTCAAAAGAAATACACTACGTTTGCACAATTTGCAAAGCTAAATAGAAAAAAAATTTACTCCATCTTTTTAATCGAACTGCTTGCTGAAAGCATTGGAAAAGGGAACGTAAAACTGGAAATTATTTTTACCTTATTTTTCCACCTCTCTGAGGGTAGACAAATCAATCACGCTCGGTACGGTAAAAGCTGCATTGCAAGTGTTTTTCTTCGCACCCATTATAAACTGCTCCGAACTGCACCAGATGCGCGTAACGAGTATGGAAATGACTGGTTTTTACACGTTTCCCGCACGCGTCATTCCACCCGGCCTTGCCGGCAGTTGAAAAAGTTCCCAGCCCAGTCCAACGTTCAAACCGTAATTGATCCAATTCATTCGTACACCTACCGAAATGCGTCTTTAGTTTCGCGTTGGTCTCCAGTTCTAGTTGAGCGTTTAATCACGGGCGTTCGTCGCCGTCGTCGTCGTCGTCGCGTGTGTCGTACACGGCCGCAAAAGCGAGCAGCTAATTGTTAACTCTCGGTTTTCCGACAGCTCGTTACAATGCCGCACGGGCGAGTGGCATCCGTTTTTGACAGGTAGCCGGAAGATGGCTTTAATTAAAATCTTCAAACCGCCAAACGGGCGGACCCGAACCGGCGTTGATTAGCGCGACGACGAATCGGCCTCCCGGGCCGGGTGTTGGTAGGAAAATCGAGTGATATTTGTTTGCTATTTGCTTAGCCAATCTAACCGACACTTCCCGGGTACTTGCCCCGCTCCGCTTTCCCCCTCCGCCGAGCCTTTTTCACTGGCCGCGTGAAAAGCGGAAAGGGTTCGAAAGAAAAACAGTGCACGAACGTGGTACAGCTTGCCCGAAACAAAAGGGGGCAAAAGGGGCGTAAAAATGCTACCCCGAAAAGGTGACGAGTGAAAGTGCAAACAAACCCATAAACTGTGGCGGGAAATATGATGCCGGCCACGTCGGGGTGCGCGAGGCAAGCGGGCGCGTCCTGTACGCGCGTCAATTTCAGTGACGCCACCGCAACGTGATTGCAAAAGGGGTTTTTATTACATGGGTTTGGATGGAACGGGAAAGGTGTGGGGCGGGCACTCTTGTCAAAGTCGTTTGATGTAATCTTCGTCTGCTGCGTCGGCTTCGGGTGAGTGTTTTACGCGCGGCCAAATGTCGAGCAAGTCAAAGGTTTGAAAAATCTGCTCGCAACGCATTGTAAAAGATATCCTTGCCGGGCATGAGCCGTGCTGGCTGGGGGGAGGGAGGTTAGCTTTCGCTTTAAAGATAATGATAAAATTATGTTCATCTCAATCATCTGTGCAAATAAAGCGTTCGTCGGGTCGTTTTAATTAAGCAAGATTAAATTATCTCGCCGCCCGCGTTGCGCTGCTCGGTTGGAAGCGGTTGACTTCTACACGCGGGGATGACTAGTAAACGGAACGGATTAAACCAAATACAAGCTTCGTTTGCTCTTGCGAAGGAAACCGGGCACCCGGTTCGGGGCTGCGATGGAGAGTGAAACAATATTTAAATAAGTTTGTAAAACAAACCTTCATTTTTCCCGCCCTCGACCGGGAAGGGAGTTTTAAATGTGTCAGCAAGTGCGCGCTTTTAATCAGCGACATTCCAACGGACCGAAGCGCCCGGCTCGGGTTCAGAAGCTTAACAATCACACGGTGTCCTTTCGCTGGCGCCTCCGTTTCGATCGAATTCGATGAGCGGGACGCACTTCAACTGAGGACGACGAATCGATGGCCATAAATCTCACCGGCGGCACGCTGGAGCGCCGGAAATTAATTTGACTTTCCCTCCTTCCATTGGCGTTGGCGGGCGTTTCCGCGTCGCGCATTGTTGTGCTGTCAGTGGCATTGTGAACGATATGTGTGCGGGTGCGCTATTTGCGATTCGATTATTTATTTGTTTGTGCCACGGGCTCGCGAAAATAGGAATCAAGAAAAAAATACGCTCCCTTCCAGGGTTGAAGAAACGTTTATAAAATGCTCAGACTATGAAAGCTGAGAGAATTTGAGAGAGGAAAATAAATATTATTATACTACTACAGCATTGCAAAATTCCTTCTAAAACGTTCTTTCACCTCCAAGTTAAGTACAAAGGTGTAAAAGGATAAATAGTAATTTAATTTAAGTTAGGTATATTTCTGGCTTATTTTTATGTTTCAAGTTTAAAACCAAAAATTCTACATGTTGATCATCTCTGCTGCTAAACAATGCGGTAAACAAGGTGGAAAAATGAATGGGTGTACAAAATTGGAGGAAGAACTGTGAAGAAACATCTTGCCGTCCGCCGCCACCGACGCCGCTAGGTCGCGAATGAAATAAATCCCTCCTCTGAACTGACAGCTCCCAACCGAGTAGGCCGTGAATTGTTGCTCCGTCGTTCCGAAGGAACCTCTCCCGACACGTCCATGTCCTGTTTCCTGTACGCGTATGTGCGTTAACATACTAACCCCTCACGGGAGAGCGGGAGATGGTTGTATGCGCCAGGGCCATGTTGATTTATCTGCGACTGCCACTTTTCCGCGCGGTTCCTGTGTCTCACCCCTTTGCTAAGTGGCCGGAAGCGGTTGACAGGAGCAGGAGTGTCTTAAGAGCAGCTCTTCTGCACCGTATGTATGTCAAATTGTTCGAAAAGAGCAGTGGCGGATGTGAAATATGAGCGAGATGGGGAGAGAAAGTTAACGAAAAAAAAGAAGAGAAATCCAATCAAATTCTGATGCGTTCGTGTTAGTGTGCGCTTTTTATACCTTTCTAATGTAAAATTCTATTGTAATGAAGGTCTGTGTGTTTTGTAAGAGCAAATTAGTGGAAAATTGAAAAAAGGTAAACGTAAACAATGAAATACCCAAAAAAAAATGAAAGTGCCACATAAAAACATACAAAAAAGTTAATGCTCAACTCGGTGCGGAGGGTTAAAAAATTAAACTATGAACATGTTAAAGAAAATTTGTAGCAAAAAAAAAGTAAACAGAGCAGGAAACAAAAGAATTGAGTTTGAAGGAGAACGTAGAAGAAAAAAAAATCAAATGTTGATATGCCCAAACTGGCACCAATTGTGTCACGCACCAACTGTTGCCATTCAACCCTTTCCTAGTGATCGGATCGGGAAGCAAATTAGCGAATGAATTAGTGCCCTTAGGGCCAACAAACAAAAGAGCGCACATTTCACGCTAAGGGAAGGGAAGGGAAGGAAAAGTATCTCAAATAACAATAACAACACCAAAAAAAAAACACGCAATGAGTGAAAACAAATTTCAGCACAGCACAGAGTACAAGCGGAAGCGGGAGCAGTATGAAGAAAATAAATTAAAAAAAAAAGCGTAAGCCGTCCACCCCGTACGTTCGAGTCCGGTGGGACTAATTAACAGTTTGGCTGATCCAGCTGCTGTGTGCCGGGCGCGGCAACGCATAAATCATATCACTTTCGCGAAAAGCGGGCCCACGCGAAACTGGCGGTGGAGTGAAATTAAAATTAAAGAAAATGCAAAGAGAGTAACTCTTTTTCGGATGAGCTCGAGATTTTTTTTTTACTCTCTACTGTTGGCTGCTGTTTCCTTTATTCAATCTCCCAATCCTTTCGCAGCCTTTTTCCGGCATATTTGCATCTCATTTGCATAAGAAAGTCGGATGCTTTATTGAATATTTGTTGCCTTGAAGGAAGCTTGTGCGTTTTTTTTTTTATTCGTTTTGTATGCGCGATTGTTTTCGGATCTGAAATTGCTTTCTGCCGCTTCAGTAGCCAGCAGCTGGTGCTTGGTTGGAGTTTTAGGTAATAGGTGTGGATTGGATTTTTTTTTGTGTTTGAATAAATAGTTGAGGGAAAAGACACTGGGCCGAACAACAGCAGGTGACATCGCTATCGTTTACAGAGCAGCACACTGTTTAAATAAGCAGAAACAACCCATTTTACGCCATTATTTATCCCTGAATAATAAACGGGGTAAATAGTTGAAATTATAAACTATGTGTCGACTATTTTTTCTCTGAATATTCATAGAATGAAATGTAAGCTGTATCAAAGTATTATCGTGTACGATGTCCTCTGGGCTTAGTTTAGCAGCAAGGCATAACTTCTATTTGTTAAAATCAAATTTATAGAAATTTTATGAAATGTTAACCATTAGAAACAGTTTATAATTTTGTTTTGTGTATTCTAATTTTTAATAATGAAATGGTCAAGTCTAAAACCAATAAAAGAGATTATTTTTAATACCCAATATTTTGTTTTCTATTAGCAACTATACTACTACAGTACTTGTTTCGATCTGAACAAGTTTGACTGAGTAATTTCACATTTTCAGCACATTTTGTCATCTTAAACGTATATTTAATTACAAAAATGGTTCCGATGTCTAAACGAATGCGTTGGTTTTGAACCAAATCCCATAGCTTATCGTTGTTGACGTTTATTCTAATCTGTAGCTAGAGCACGACCTGAAACCGTATTGCTTCCGTAATCACAACTGCGAAGCATTCCCCAACCATCCCATCAAGCAGACCAGATCGAACAAACCGAGCATGACGTTTCTTTCATTGTAATTGTTACAACGAACCAGCCCCACACTCATTCCTCGTTCCGTCCATCCGACGAACCGGTTTAAAATAAGAATTAAAAATTCCTTCAACAAATCACGCCGAAATCGCTTAAGAACACCAACTTTACGACATCCCCGGTCCGTCCCGAGCCGAGCTCGTGAACCAACCGCCCACAGATAACGGAGGCGCGTTTCTTTTTACCACCACATCGGGCGGAAGTTTCGATATCGTGCTGATTAAGAGGATTTTTATTCGATTCGCAGGCAGCGCGGTAGTGAACCCTTTCGCTCTCTAAGCTCTAAATCGCTTTCTTTCGGGCGGGGTTTGAGGGACGGACGGGAAGCAGAATTTATCTACCGGAAAACCCGTGTTTCCGCCACTGCGACCGACCGACTTTGCGACCGTAAATTTCCACGCTTCCCCGCATCCAAAACCAACGCTCCCTGTCAGACGAGCAGCGCTTCGAGAATGTGCGTTAATTAACTTCTGATCTGTTGGACGTTTGCTGCCGGTATCTATGGCCCGGGCCACCCCGGGAATGGCAAGAATTTCCCATTTTCGTAATCCGTAAAAATGTGTTAATTATTACGTCGAAGCCACCCCGCGAGCTATCGCGAATAAATGCGTTCGTTAACGGCAACCGGATGTTGGAATGAAATATTTCACTGGACAACTCTTTCGTTCGATAATTCACTCGCAAGTCTCGCTATCGACAAGAAATATGCGAAAGGATTCGGTAAATGGAACGCACAAAAAAAGGAACGCTGAAGTAAATTGAAAAATATTCGGATCTTCCCCCGCGGGGATTTCGAAAACAAATCCCGAATATTATTTATACGCCAAAAATGCTAAATATGAACATTTATTTACTCCGCACACTCCCACGCTCCCGTGAATCCTTTTCGGTGCCCGATGGTTAACAATCTATAACCATTCGATAAACATAATCTTTGCGCCATAAATCTTTCCCGTGCGTGCGTGTTGCGATCGTTCGGCATCCGGGGTTGGGAAAGGATTTCAATTTTCTTTCGCACGGGTAAAACGAAGAACCAGTCGAAAAATGTTCTCGTTCGCGTTCGATCTGGAGTGATGTTTTCTACCACGTTTTCTCTTGAGAGATTCAAATTGCAAAAGGACATGCCACGCAAAGTGACAGGAAACGCGTCCGTCACGTCCATCCCTTAATGCATTAATCCAGTAATGCTCCAGCCTAATGCAGTTCCCTTTTGGTACGTTCGAAATTGAATTACCTGCCAACCATTATGCTCAATTTCCGCTCTTGGTTTTGTGATGAAAAATTGTAAAAAAATATCAACCCAAAAAACCATGTCGGTGGTTTGTTTTGAAGGGTATTTACTGTTTTGTTTAAAACCACCGCCATATGTGACTGTTGGCTTTATCCGCTGAGGGTTTTCCCAAAGCAAACGAATCAATGACATACACGACATCAAACAGATTCGTTCCTTGAGCGGGGGTGGTGAATGCGTGGATTCTAATTTTCCTGTACGATAAAAAAAGCTTTAATCAAAAAATTATATCTTATGGCCGCCGGAAACCAGTCGCAGCGAGCGATTCGGAAAAATGATGTATTGAATTTCGATGATGTTTTTGACCGGCAAAAAAGAATCAAACAAAATAAAAACCGATACGATCGAAATGCCGACTAAAGAGTGCTGCAAAGCAACGAACGAACCCTCGGTTTCACTTTCCCGCTTTCCGGTGTGCCAAATTAATACACCAGGGAGCAAACGTTCGGGTGGCGGTGAAAAACTTTAAAAAACCGACCGCCCTCCATCTCTTCGGCGCTTATTTATGAATCGTATTGAATTACAAGGTTTCCGATAAACAGGATAATAACGGCCATCGTCGGTTGAATGGGAGCCCTCGCTTGCTTCCCTTCGCGTGGAATGGCCGTTCAATGGGCCGCTCATCAACCTGTCCGCTAATCGTGGGCGAAAGAATATCTCGCAAAACCCATCGACATCGAGCACCAAACATTAAATCGAAAAATCTTCGCCCGAGTGGATGCGTGTGGTGATCGGAAAATAGCCATTTTATGGTAATTTTATGGCTCGGGTTTTCGGGTAAGATGGGCTAGAAAACAGACCGAAAGCAGGCTGGAGACGAAGCTTTTTATCATAATTTTGCAATATTCCAGATAAAGCAGCAGCAGAGGTGAATTGCGTCGGGCGAACCGTAACCGCACAATGCGAGTGACAATTTTAAGCATGGAATGAAATGTGTTTTAGGCACGTTTTAAAGCGGTTGTTTATTGGCCTCCCGGTTGTAGTGAGGTGATTACGGCAGTAATGATGCATTTTCGCCACCGAAGTAAAGCGCTTAGATATTTTCCTTTGGGTGGTATTATATGTATGGCGCTGTCGCTGAAATCTTGATTGACGACGTTCAGCGGCGCTTCGGAAAAGTGTTAGGAAAACGGGAAGCGCCTGCAAGCGGCAGCCTACGGTGAGCCTTCGCAAGGATCGGAATTTTTAATTACAACCGCAGCGGATTCGGATCACTAGCACGGGCCCGCGCACCTCCCCTGGCACGTTGAACGTTCAACAGGATTGACATTAATCAAATTAAACTTTAAATGCCTGTCTCTAGTTCGCGCAGTTCGCCAACGGTTCGCCCTCACTCGCCAGCTCAACCGGCCGTGCTCATTAACCACGGGCAATAAAATTCGAATAAAAATAATCCCATTGCCGCCGGATTCGTACCGTCGAGTAATTAAATCAATCTCATTTGAATTCCGCGCGCTCGAACCGTCATTTCTCTTACGCAAAGGGAAGACTTTCTGGCATGATGGTGGCAAAAAAAACTCATTTCCACTTGTGTGTTTCCATGGAAACGAGCGCTTGTTGGTGCAGCTTTCACTTGCTTTTTTTTTCTTTCCACCACAATTTTCCATTCCATGGAGCCTGCCATATTTGGGGTATTTTTTTTTCTCCTTCCTAGATGGATGTGGTGTGTATCGTTCATTTCAGGACGAGTAATTTACAATCTTGTTAATCAGAATTTTACGTCTTTTTTATCTGTACGTACTCGAATCCATGTGCACTTGTCCCGAGGGCAGGCCGTTTTTTTTTTTGGTTGCTGCTTTCAACCAGCGGATGTTTTGTATTCCACGAGCATTTCCATTTCGAGCTCGGCTTCCACAAGCGCCTAAAGTGTCCTGTTCTAATGTTCAACCATTTAACCGTCATAAAAAAAAGCGGAATGCACATTCAACGGATGAGGGATTGATGAATAAATTTGGTTACGGGTACTGGTCTAATTAGTGTCGTCCGTGGCTCCGTTGTGGACAAGCACTTACGCCGTGGTCAGGAACCGACGACACGCTTGCTTCTCATAAACGATCGTAAAAGTCTCGACCGAAATCGTAAATCGCGTATTATAAAAATTCTTTTTATCCACCAGCGCGGAGGTTAATGGCATATGGTACACCGGGGACGCGGAATGTCTCTTTTTAAGGATGCGGTTTTTTTTTTGTTTGCTCTCTTTCACTCACTATTACCTTCTCAAACACGAACGCTGATTGATGGTAATGAGAATTTGTGCAGGTGGATTTTTCGCTTCCCGGGAAGAAATCGTGTACAATTAATCGTCGCTGAAAGTACTTTTCATTTGGGAGTTGCTTTATTGCATTTTTAACGCTGACCGGACAAGCTAAAGTGTTTCCGAACTTGAGGGAATTTGCTACCTTTGAAAATGGACAAGTGTAAGACAAATTAATTTTGTTGAAGTAGAATAAAATGGGATGGGTAATATTTTTGGACAGTACACATTTGTTTAATATTTATCTTCCTTTTCATTAATGGATTGCTTCATTTATGGAATAGTTAAGATACATATGTTGATTAAAGGTATTTATTTAAAAAAAATGATACTTTAAGGCATCATACAAAACATACTACATAAACTTATTTGTTGCAAAAACCAAGCTTAATTTTCAAGCTAATCCTTACATTGGAATCAACTTTAAATAAAATATTTGACAAGTTTGAATTTTTTTTATCATTTTTTATCTCGTTACTATCAATTACCTTGATGTAGTAGTGTTCTTTGCTTAGTGTATAATATTTATCATTTTAAAATCAACACATTCGCATAAAAATTAATATTTAAGTTTTCTTGTATTTTTTATGTTTGTCATCCATTTAAATTCACAACAGCCGAAGCCTCTTCCAAGTACGTGTACACGTTTAAAATACATCAGTTTGCTTAACGTCACTAACACATCTTTTAAACGATACCAATTCACCCGCATATACTAACAAACCGGACGGGAAACTCTTGTACTGAACGTAAGTGTTTGCTTTGGCATCCGAAAATAAGGATTTTCCAGTCAAATGCACCCGCTAGCTAGAGCAGCTTGAGGCAAACTACTGCAAACCGTACTCGTCCTCCCCATGCCCTTTTGGAACTCCAATTTATTAACTGTATCAACATCGCAGCATAATTGGTCAGCGAACGTCTGCTGCAGCGAGGGTCCTCTTATCAGTTCCATCACCGTCGTCCTCATCATCATCATCGTCCTTGTCATCGTAGCATTATGAAGGTTGTCGATAGTGGTTGTAGGTAAAAAAAGTTCCCAAAAAATACTCCCTACTTTCGGCCACTTGAAGTGGAAACGCCAATGTTTGCTTTCCCTTCCATGGGGGTCAGATTTTCTCTCCACCAGTTCGGAAAGGGATTTTTAACATTTTTCGAAAATCGTCAAGTATCGGTTTGTTTGACCAGTTTCGGTACGCTGGTCTGCAGCGTGGCAGCCGGGGGAAATTTATTTACCAAAAACCCGGCCACGGCCTGCTGCCTTCACCACGCCATCTAGGAAACCTCGAGAACGCTGAAAGATAGAGAATGTGTTTGGCAGACGCACTATAATTTGCTCATATTTTACTGGATTTAAGTGCGTTGTGGCGAAATTAGATAAATTCTCCTCTTCCAAAGGAGGCCTTTGAGTAACCTTTTCAGCCGGAAAATCCCATTAACTGGGAGGCGCACACAATTTGAATCACCATTTGTCGTATGTTTACATCCCGATAACGTGAAAGGGACAAAAATTTTATTTTGTGTGACCAAACGAGGTGTTTTTTTTTTGTTATTCGTTTATCGGTATTTTTGTACCAGAATCGCATTTTTAAACAGTTGCTCCTCTGTCACGGGTTGTAAAGGCTAACCGCCGATAGTAGCAAACAGATAGTGGTCATTTATTTAAATATGTGACATCATTCTCCGACTCCTCCACACATCCGAACACTCCACGCAGTAATGATAGCCATTAATTTAACATTTAATTACAGTGTAAAGTGCTCTTATCAGCCATGGGGAGGATCTTTCATCCTTGTTTTGTTTTCGTACAACCACACCCAAAAGGTAGCCTTTCACGTTCGATCACTTCAATTAGCCTTTAGCGACCATTTGTTACGTTTCATGTTTTCACAGCTTGAACATATCGTTTTTGGTGCGGTAAAAAAAACTGATTTCCACACACGCTCGCTCGAGCAGCTCCATGTGGGTGGAGAGGTTAAATAAAGAAAGGAAAAAAATGCTCATGTGATACACGCACCGTGCCGGGCACGCACCGAGAACAGAAACCAATTTTCTATGATAAATGTCAGTAAACCCCTCGTTTAAATTGATTTACCACCGTTCGAGGCGGTCGGGGCGCCTCTTTCCGTGCGGTTCGCCGGCCACTTGGCGATATAGTGCTGAGGCGTATAGTGGTAAGCGTATACGATGTGCGTGGCGCAGTTTTACGAACAGTTTTCATAAGTCATACGACCGTTTTGATACACATATTTTGCCGCCCGTCTGCTTTCAGTGGCGCTTTTCGAAACGCAAACGGTGGAACAGGGCAGTGCCCGTAATGGCTTCGAGACATGACAATCGGGAGAATGATGCTCCCCCGCATCACCCGCGATACTTACGATGGACACGAATTCGACAACAACGCGTGCCCTACGGCGAGAGTGCGTCCTTGATGAAGCGTGAAAAATGCTACATGTTTTGACAGTTCAATTCAGAAGTGGAATTTCGAACGAGTCGCAGTCGAAGAAAGGACGCACTCGCACCATGCGTGAGTAAAGATCCTTTCGGCGGTGATGTAACAGCGCGCTCGCTCTTCCACCGATTGATGGATAATTTGTCGTGCTATCGTCCTTTTACCACTTGGTGGCACATCGATGCGGGTCGAGCAATTAAGCGTTTCCTATCGTCGGGGGAGAGTGGGTTTCTTTTCTGTTGTTGTTCCGGCGAGTGAGTGCGATTCTTACGCACCATTGAAGCGCCGATCAATAGACGGACAGTTAATGATCTGATGCCGCAGTTGTGGAAGCGAACCGCAGGTCCGGACATGGGAAAGAATTCCATCAATTGCACGTTAGTCCTTTAACCCGGTGCGTCAACGAGAAGGCATCAGCTCAGCTGGATCGATAAAATCGCTTCCAATAATGCGGCAGCTCCGAACCGAGCCGCCGAGACGCCACGACGGAAGCTTCTTACAAGCTGCCAGCGCCAAAGATAAGATAAACAAACACACACGCACACACGCACACACGCGGCACATATGCTCGCAAATCTG
Organism: Anopheles punctulatus; assembly: GCA_000956255.1. NCBI lineage: Eukaryota > Metazoa > Arthropoda > Insecta > Diptera > Culicidae > Anopheles > Anopheles punctulatus. The sequence continues at coordinate 12,908 of JXXA01007059.1, forward strand.
TCCACTTGTCCCCAACCCCGTACGCGTACTCGTGCACCGGAAAATAGACATTCAACCGTAATGGTTTGCGGTTGGCATCATCGGCTGCTTGAGGTTTGCTGTTTATCGCTTTCGGGAGGGGGTAGGGCGCTGTTTACGGCAGTACGATATGTGTTGAGATTTAAATCATCTTTAACGGCACTCTAGTAATGTTGGATTCGTGTACGATTTTTTTCCCCGAGATTCTTCTTTACATGCGGCAGCGGTTTTTGCATCGATTGCCACCGGAAAAGACGATGCCCGGTGAAAGTGATCCTCTCGGCAAGAGTGCTGGGCTTAGAACGACGGCACATGGGATGTGCCACCGTGCGATCAAGTGGGTGATTGAATTTTACGATTATTGACAGAATAACTCACCGACACCGGCTGCGGTGAGCGTTTCGAAAGGTAGGCTTAGAAGTATTTGGCAACAGAACGGAGGGGAAACAGACGGAGAAGGGGTGAGAGAAGAATCACCGTGTGTGGTTTCTTCCTTGCATAAATCGTACAAAAGTCAACGGGATATCAAATATTCCACCTAATTATGCTAACCCTCTCTCCGGAATTTCCTCTTCGATGGTCTGCTGTGATCAAAGGGAAATCCGTATCATGGCGACGTTTGGAAGAAAGGTAGTAAAAAAGCGACTTCATTCTAATAATCTCTCTACCATCGCGCTATCAAACGGTCACATATCGGTTCGCTATCGAGCGATGAGTGCCGAAAGATCAAAGCATGCCATTTGATTGAAAATAAAAGTGTTTACATACGCCGCAGCGGCCCAGAAATCTTTGGGACTAATAACCGGGGGAAAAATAAAATTAAGCCAACTTTCGGTGAAGCATTTCAACGCACGAATCAAAGTAGGTTGATGTGTTTTTTTTCCTTACTACCTTATTGCCATTCGGTGGTCAAATAGGCTCGTTGCTCTTTTACCATATCGCTGACGGTGAATCCATCCAGGCTCTTCAACGCTCGAGTCTATTGATTGCGCGACCGTTCGGGTTGGTTTGCTCCGAAGCCGACGGGGGTTGTTTCCGCGATTTTAAACTTTGATTTTTCGCTTATCCTGCGCGGCACGGGAAACATATTTCCATCGCCCATTGGTGTGCCGTACCGTCAATATATGGTCAGCGATGCGGAAATATGCACACGCCAATTTTATGGTCACCACACACTCGTCGAAACGGTCGCGTGCAGTCGACGTCGGTGGGAAAAGGGTGCCGAAAGGATGTTTGTGTCACCGCGCTTGTAGTAATGGCAACGGGGGAAAAACGATGAACGTGGGATGCTTGTTTCGGTGTTTGTGTGTGTGCATATGTTTTCCTTTGAACGTTTTGTTTGCGAAAAAGTGGCTCGTTTTGGCAGGTTTTGAACTGGTTACACGTTTCCTTTGAATAGTGGTTCAATGAATTTGGGATTTCAAAGGGTGCATTATAAGCAGAAAAATACGTGTATGAGTTTGTATATCGCAGAAGAATATTTTACATGAATTTTGTCCTGCAAAATCAAAGGTTTTCTGTCAATAACTTTTTTTTATTTTAATCGTTTTTTATGCTTTCGAAATTTAGGTATTTATGAAGAAAAACAGATTAAGAATTTATTTTCTTAGTTTAATTATTGAATTTTAAATTACATAAAATATAGTTTAACAATATCTTATGATGTACTGTTATTCTCAAAGCGAGAAAATGTTGCAATTAAATATTCAAACAACCAACAAACAGCCTCCGAATTTACTCTCGTTCTGGCTCACCACACATCAATCACTCGCGCGATAGTTCACCCACCAATTACTCACCGCTGCGCACAATGAAATCATCGATCGGGTGAAGTTTCGCCGCCTGGCAACGCCGTTTCACGCGCACCGAATGAAGATCGATTAGTGCGCATTAAATGGCGTTCGCGCTCATGCACAAATCGTGCACTTAATTACACGCGAATGAATATAAACGATGTGAAAAATTGCAGTCGTCACTTAGCCCGGCCCGGGGTTTATCGATGGTCGGGTTATTGGCGCTCATTGGCAGCCGGTACGAGCACCAGGGCCCATGATTAATGGGTGTGCGAAGAGACAGCGGTCGGATGCGATACCGTGATGCGTTCTATTCCCTTTTTTACGGGCTCATCTCCTCGCATGGTATCCTTTCGGGTTTCCTTTTTGGATGCTTTCACCGGTACTTCAAGGTGTGGGTGGGCGATGAATGAGCAGCGTTTAATAAAAATCTAATCAAGAAATGCTACTGTCGACTGTGAAAGGACTCGTTCCAACGATGCTCTCTATCGAATGAGAGAGGTTACGAGAAGCAAAGAAAAAAAATAATTAAAAAGATACTTTTTATCCAAAACGAACATTAAAGACAAATTTTTGTTTCCCAAAATTGCAAACTATGGCCGGCACAGTCGGCGACAGTCGTGGTAGCAAGTGCACTTAAGTACCACTTCTTTCCAGTTTCCATCGAGTTTATACTAGAGTTTTTTTTTCTTTTTTCATTTATACGCGCGCTTCATTTTCACGCTTCCACCGCCACGCTTCTGCCACCGAAGATGATAAACGATGAGATCCCGGGCTAGCTGCCCAGGACCAAACCGTCCTTTCCCCGGCACGGTTGAGAAAATAGGGAGAAAAAAAGAAAATAATTATCAACAATGATACTGTCATTTTTTATTCGCCCGCGAAAGGATTACAAACGAAATTAAATTTGAAAAAATCTCCAACATCCGGCTGAAGTGGCTTCACCGGTGGGATAGTGGCAGAGGGGTACCTAGCACTGTTTTATGTAGCTCTTTTTTTCTCGAACGATCACCCGGCTAAATTCAATGACAAATGCACAAATCGGCACGACAGCGGGACAACGTGACGACAAAATCGCAGCAACCGAGAAGAGCAGCAGAAACCCGCGGTGGAAAACACCGACGCGGTGCTGGAAATAATAAAACTCATCATCGAGGAATAATACGAAAGGACACAGGGAATTAACTCTTCGCTTCAATGGCTTTCTTTGGCATTCTTTTATTTTATGATTACTGTGTTTTTTTTCTTCTCTCTTTCTCTCTCTCTCTCTCTCCTCGTTGTTAGATGCTCTGACTAATCCGTTTCATTCAGTTGAGCGTACGGAAGCGGAAAATCTGTAGTTGATGAGTTGGCACGATTCCGGGATGCCGGGACTTTCGCAAAAGGTGTTCGGGACAGACCGAAGCGATAAATTTGAGCGAGCCGGATCGTAGGGTTGATGCAGTTTTAGATGAGATAAGTTTTTTTTCTGCTGATGCTATGCTTTTGTTTCGCGTATATCATGGTTAAGTTTCTTTTTTGTTTTAAGTCCAATCTGGTGGAGTTGTATCCTTGAAAACCATAAAAAGTGCTAACGCAAAAGAGTTGCTGTGTTTTTTGTAAGTTAAATGATTTATGTTCAATAAAGAGGTTGGACTTTAAGTGTATTTTTAAGGAAACGCAGAAAATTAAACTTGACGGCTTAGCTCCAACATAATGGGTAGAAATTCTCCTTTTTTGAGAGGTGTGCGGCATCAAATTGCTGAAACGTTGGTAAAGAATGACGCTTTTACAGTCAAAATACAATTGTCCAAAAGGTTTTCTTCACACCTGTTAGTAAAAACAATTTCGTTAAAAAATGTATTT
>JXXA01007062.1:0-10009 GCA_000956255.1 Anopheles punctulatus
ACCACGGGGTTTGAAGTGGTGGCTGCACAGACAGCAGCACCACCAAGTGTCATAAACCGATTGTTTGCCAGTCACCAAACGGGGTTTTTTTTTCGCAAAAGTACCAAACACGCCGTACGCCGCCGTTTATGAAATAATAGCACTCGCAGCACTCACCCCTTCTATGGTTCTTTTATGCACTGGTGAGGTCGTGCAGCAGGAGGATCGCAGAGGCAAGCGGAGCATCGAATCGGCCACTTGGACGGCATAAATTATGATCATTTATTAAATAAGCTCAAACGCCGTGGCACGACCGGCAGCTAGTCGGGCGCATTTTTGTCCCACCACAGCGACCGCGATGTCGGTCGGTCTCTGTGTCAATCGTCACTTTTGTCATGCAAAACTCACACAACCACACGCCGTAGCAAGCGGTCAGAAAAGAGGGCAGAGGAGGTTAAAATAACAATGGCGATAAAGGCGTCGCGGATAGGAAGGTGTTCAGAAGCAGAACAAAAAAAAAACCAGCATAAAAACAAAATCACTCTGTGTTCTATTGCAAAATCATCACAGTGACCGGAGACGTTAAATTTTGCGCTCGCCGCAGACCAAAACTGCAATAAAAAAGCACAAAGCGCGAAACATTAAGTTGTTACGAAAATTGACTTGTATTTTTGATAGCTAAGGCCAACTTTGTGGACCTTTCTGCTAAAAGGCTTTATTTTAATAACTTCATCTCACTCACTCATTATCGCCTAAGAGCAACGAGAGCCGAGATAAGATTGTCTCCTCCACTTAATGCATCCAGCAACACTCACCCTGTCTGCCGAAATTAAACGATGGGATTACCAAACCATAGAGCTAATAGCAAAACATGGATAACGCTCAATGATGATAAGCCACCACGAAATGCATTTGCAGTAGTCGCTGCGCGCGGGCCTGGATTGTGAAATACAACCCCGTCCGTGGAACAGCGTCTACAAGCGCCGAAAACGCGATTCCCACCACTGGAAAACAATCAAGCGAACAGCAGCAGCGATGAAGTCATCTATGTTGCTGTGTACACTGTCACCGTGTTCCCGGGGTTTATTGTTCCACAACACCACCGTTCGGACACATGCCAGCTGTGAGTCTGCGTCTGAAAAAAGCGTCTGAAATCTGTCGACACCACCCACACTCACTTCCAGACTTATTTCCTAAATGGAGCACTCTCGGGTTCGATCGAACCGTGCGCTAACCGAACTCGAACCAATCCCATAATTAGCATGTTATAATTCGATTATATTGTTTCGACTCGCTCGGGTGACCGCTTATCGTGCTGTGTTGTGTTCATGTGGCTGTGGCAGGGATTTTTTTAAGTGGCGGATCGCGGATTTGGCAGTGCAACAAACCCCGGGCACGGTCTATCTATGTTTGTTTGCTTCATTACACATCGAGTGGGGCTGGGAGTTGCCTCTACCGATTTCGTAACTCGTTCGTTCGCTACGGTGACGATTTTTTGTCATGGATTTATTTCTTCCCGATCGGCGCGAACAAACAAAACAACGTTCACAGTCAAGCATCAAACATGTTCATAAGCAATACGCGAATGGGTAGATGTTTTTATTTGGTGCCTTTTTTGTTGGATTTCGGAAAAATCGATACCTTTGTTTCGGTGCCTATAAGCCCGTGACATGAGCTCGAGAAGAAATCAAGTATGAGGCGTGCGTTTCCCTTTTTTCTATTTCCATCGCCTTTCGCGTCTCTGGCGTGCCGAAAACTACAATTCATGTTTCTCTGGTGTAGAAATGGGTCTGCAAAACTCCACTCTCCCGGTTCGCGTTATGGAATTAAACGATGGAATTTTAATTGGCATTCAACTACAGCGCCATGCTGGTCGCTTGTTTCTGCCGCAACACCGCATTCGAGAGCAGCATGTGTCGACTTTCGTCAAAACATCAACACAGTTAGTGTAGTTTCCCTGTTCGGCTTCGCAAACGATCCGCCAATAAGCCAATGTATGCAACAAGCGGCGGCAACCAGCGGTTCGATCTATCAGTTTGCACTTTCTTGGCGTCGCTCGGTTTATGTAATATTTATGCCAATGGTTAGAAGGGGACCAATTTCGGTAAAACATGCTTTGCGATTGGCACGAACTGCGCGGAATGCGATTTACATGCGACTTTGGTCGTTTTTATGGAGAAAGGATTTGTTTAGTATCAAGTAAAAAAAAAAGAAAAATGTCTAAATTTTGCTGTGAAGATAAAAAAGCGGCAGCCAGTGGAAAGTGGAGCAAATAATATTTAAATGTTTTTCTTCTGGTTAACAATACAAAATACAGAAAATAAAAAAGCCAAGAATTGTGTTAAAAATTCGCATCCAAATCGGACACTTCGTGCGCAGAACACCCGTTCTAATCAAAGCTCGGCCAAAAAGGCCGCGGTTTGTGCGGTTACATCGTGTTGTACAACAATTGTGCAACGGACCCGCACAATTCGACCCACTCTCCACGTGACCTAATGGAATAATTTAATACAAATAACAAACCACCCTCTCCAAACCCCGCACGGAAGGTCTCTCGAAACGGGCCCCAAAGATGCCGGCAGGTTGGTAGAGAGGAAGAAAAAAATCCACGAAAATTAACCCAACCGCACACACATAACGACTCACTCCATCAACATGAACAACGGAACGAAAATAAAAACAATAGATTCCACCTCCGACAGAGAAAAAAAACACACACTGTTGAAGGTTTTCCTTGAGCGAAGCAAATGAAGAAAAAAAAATTACAAATTTAATCAATTTCCGAAAATAATCGACATCAAAGCTGCGCGGGAAACAGAAATACGTGCGCGCCACAAAATGCCACTATCAAACCGCGTGGTGCGCTACGAAAGAGTGAATGGAATAGACGGAAAAAATAAAGCCTTACTTCCAGCCAACAACAACAGAAACCACGCTGCAAAAATGCAAAAAGAGAGAAAAAAACAATAGAGTAACAGCGACGTGACAAAACATGGTGGGTTTTGAGGAAGAAACAAGAGAGAAGCATCAGGGTGAAAGAGTTGAGAAGCCAAACACGCTAACGCTACAAATTAAACAAACCAACAGACGGTAAGAAATAATTAAATTACATAACCCGGCTGATGATACCGGGCTGGTGTACCGTCCCCGCCCCCACATCGTGGCCTTCCGTTCCGCAGGCCAGTACCGTTTCGCCGTGTGACCTAAGTCACGCGCCGCGTCACACCGGGCTTGGTTTCGGGGTTTGCATCGTCGTTAGCAGCAAATGAGGGTTTTTTTTCATAGTACGATGCTGTGAGGTGTTTGCGCTGTGAAGACATCGTGATCGATTCTATTAAGTGATCGATTGGATGTAGCACTTGCGGGGTTCGGTTACTTTAAGGTTTGCTGGTTTGGGGCTTAACCTGACGAATGGAAAATAGCACTTTTGAAACACAAAAATTTAAGAATCCGGTTCAAAGGACCTAGTAATGAATTTTTGTGATTGTGCAGAAATTGAACCAAAAAGAACTATTGTTGGAGGTGAATGGTTTAGACTCTTTGAATGTTGTCAAAAAGAGTAATTGCTACAAATGAACCGATCAGTCAAATCAGAATCAAAAATTAATTAGAATCCGGTTCGAAGGACCAAATAATTTGAAAATGGTTTGACGCTGTCATAACAACCTTACATGGTCTGCTTTTGTCTACATAATGTTCTATTATTCAAAGTATTATATTGCAGGGAAGTAAAGGTCAAATCAAACTAGCGAATAGCGAAAATCCGGTCCAAAGGTTCAAATTGACAAATGAATACTATGCAAAATTATGCAACTACTGAAAGAAAGACGTTGTAAATCTGATACACCTGAGCTAAACTTATTTTTTAACACTTATTTCAATATGTTCTTATTCATGTTTTAATTAATTCAGTAACGAACAAAAGCTTCTTTTATGGGCAGAATCCGTAAACGAAAAATGAAACAAAAAACAAACTCTTCACTTCCCTAGTTACCGTCAGTGCGCCGTATTCAATGCTCATTAGAGCAGTGTTGTTCGCTTTGCACCAAGCGGTGGATGAACCAAACCTTAAAACACCCACCACACCAACCTTTTCCCTCATGCCTTCCAAAGCATGCCGACCTTAATCGGCTGCCAGAGAGCGAGGACAACACTGGAGCTTATTGTCATTTTCCGACGCCACTGCCGTGGGACAATAATGCAACCATCGGGCACGACGAAAACCCGGGAGAACATCGATGCATTATTGGGTCCGGGTTCACACTATCGCCGTGGGCCGTAGATCGACACTGCGGCAAAACGAGGATGTCGTTCGATCGGTCGGTCTTTAATGTCTTATTGTTCGCGAGAGCGCGACATACCAATTTGCAGGGACACGGCATACGCCCTTTTGCCCCCTTCCGCTTCCTCACGTGTGCATGTGCCTCGGTATAATTTTGTTGCAGTCTCAGCAAGAAAGACTGCTTTTGGGACTTCGTCGGCGGGTCGTTGTCTGGAACTGGATTTGCGATTACTTGCGAGAAAATATTGCCATAAGAATCCATTGTGATGTAGGCTTTCGCCCTTCTTAAGCGGGCGGTTACCGACGGCTGTAATGTGATGCCAACTTCACACAACCATACTGCACTCTTACGATACGATCGATAACGTGTTTGGGGTCTCTTAGGTCCAAGACTGTTTGGATTTTACCTTTATATTTTTAATAATTGTTCCTCACAGGCGATGTCTATTTGGAACAAAACAAAAAATGCAACTTAAAAAACGATTTGTTAAAATATGCGCCCAAAAAACTTCCACTGTCCCTATCGCTTGTATGAAATATTTCAACCTTAGAAAGACACACAAAAAACGTCTTTTGCTTCATTACCATCTGAATGGGCGGCAGAATGAAATATGTCCTGCACGTACGCAAGCGGAATCCAAAATTAGCTCACAAAAGAGGGCACAAGCTCGTCGACGATTCCATACAGAACACGAGCCTCCCCTCGATCGATACAAATTGTTGGGTGCGCAAAGAATACTCTCCCTAAGTATCATCCACTACGAAGTGGCTGAAGTCATCTTCGCAGCCGTCCCAAACGAATGAAGTAATCAGCAGGACAGCAAACACGGTGTTGTCCGTACGCCCGTTGTGATGGAAATTTCATCCCAACACCGGCCCGAACGGTGGCCGTTTCGCTCGGGTTCTGCATAAATCCTCCCTCCTTCGGTGTCATCGCCAACGGACTACGGTGTCCGGCCATATCCAAATGCAAACGATGGAAATCGGCGTGAAAGGAAGCTACGTTTGCCGCTGATAGCATCCTCCACCCATAAAGCGCACAACGTTCTTACGGCGCGAGCGCTCGCGCACATCACAACATTGTAGTTGCAGCCACCAAAGGAAAGGAAGATCGCTATGCTACAACTTCCAACTCCGGACAGTGTTTTGCATAAAACAGCGCGCACGGTTTCCCTTTTCAAGCTGCAACGGACGGGAAGGCTGCAAACAAAACCAAGATGTGCACGCTTCAATTTTCCAATTCCGGGCCCGGGCGCGCTAGATGCTAGATGATTGTGTCGGCGGGAGCTCCTATTTCGCTCGCTTTTATCGCACCAGGATCAACCTCCCTCCCTGGTGGGGGGGTAAGGAACGGCAGGCGATAGAAGAGGCCTCCGGGCTTGGTTGATCAAAATCCATTCTTCAATCACGGCGACGATGCGCGGACAATGTTTCCGTGCGCTGATTGCCCGACCGCAACAAATAAAGACACACCGGTCGGTCGGACGGTGCAGATTCCGTCCATAGACGGGGGGAAACGATGGGCGTAATTTGTTGTAAGTTGTGCAAAATCCACCCGCTACTGGCCGGTAGGTGGGGCAGCGCCAAGAATACCGCGTGCAAGATCGATTCCCGGTCGGAATAATGGGATGCTGGTACGATTCTGGTGCGGTAGTGCAGCAGCATGCAGACATGCAGCATGCAGATATGGGCCGGTCTCACGCGGTTAGTGTTTACCTTAATCACTCGCCGACTCGAGACGTCCTGCAAACTCCAACCGAAGAAGGCAGCTGGTAAGCTACGCTGATCAATGCGAACCCTCCATAATCGGATGATGCGATTACATCTTGCAGCGGTAGTCCGGCGGCGGAGTTAATGCGAAGTTATGGCGCTGGTTTGTTCGTCCATCACCTTCGGACAAGACGATCGTGGGACCTCGTCGGGTGTCATAGTTTCGTTTTTGAAGAAGATTAACTATCGATCCGGGATGATCTGACAGTGGTTGAGATATGACGAGATTCGCGTATGGTGAACGGTCCATTGCAATTTCGAGCAAAATATTCAACCTGGTGTAATTATTTCTCATTGTTTTTGTTTTCGGGGAAGATTGAAGTGGAGGAAAAAACCACATTTAAAAATGCTTTCGATTATTGGATGTTGAGAAGAAAATTAACTTTTCTCCCGTCGACAGATGTGGAATGAAGACGTCAGCTTGTGCATACGTGATTGATGAGCAGCGTACGGCTCAGGACGTTGCATGTTCCAGTTTTTATCTCGATTTCATTAAAATTTATCTTTGGGCATTGTTTTCTCGATCCTTAATATTTTGGATTTTCTATATTTTTCTAAAATTGTTTATTATCGTTTTATTTATCTGTTCTGTTCCTTTATGTATTCGAAATGTTTGAATAGATTCTAAATTGAATGATTTATTTAATCAAAGGCAACTCTCCATAATTCCAGTTGATTTATTCCATAAAATATTCAAATCAACTACCTTTTTTCTAAACTTCCTTATAGACAGCTTCCAATAATTTGCATTAAAATATTGCTTGACTTTCCCATGTAAACCGCACGGAACCCAGCGTCTCCGTTGACAGGTTCAACATTTAGGAAAAGGCCATCGGCGTACAAAACCGTGCCTCTGCGCAACATCGCGCAACTTATCACGGTCGCTGCTTTCTCTTTCGAGCCAAGAACTTTCGATCCGGGAACGTTTGTTTCCCACAGTCAAACATTCCGCCTCCCCCGAGTCTCCCCTCCCAGTGCACACTCTATCGTATGTGTTAATCAAAAGTGACGAAAAACTGAAAACCTTTGCCGTTCCACAGGTTGACATTATTTGCCGCGGGCACGAAAGTCGCCCGGGACGATCTGCCTGCCGTGAGTAGAAGTGTCCCGGAGACTCTAAAGGAAAGGGAGGTTCTTCCGCGTCGCAAGTGTCACCCGGTTCGCGCGGCTAAGCGCGACTAAGTCACGTTGTTGGCTGCGAATCAGGTGGTAGACAACGAACCCGGGACGACAGCAGCGGCATGTCTGCTGACAAACTCGCTTTCCGTTTCGCTGTCCGGGAGGATGACGTTCGGATAAGCGAAGACGGAGACACCGGATTGCGGCTGAGCGTGTCCACATGGGAGCCCGCGCATCATGAGAATCTATTATTGTTGCAAATTAAACATTCAACCACACGGCGATCGCTCGTGTGCGATCTATGCTTTCGCTTCGTCGCGGAGAAAGAGTGGCGTGGATCGGGTTTAGCTAAATACTATCCTTCTCATGCACAAAAGGCCATGCATGCAAGCCTTGTCACCGTCGGTCCGTTGTGCTTCCCATTGGCCCGGGCGATACCCGAGAAACGGTCGATCGAATCAGGTGCGCTTGGTGAAAGGAGTGGAGAGGGCGGCGAAGGAGGTTTGTACGGTTGCACGTGTGCGAATGCATCACCGAGGGAAGGGGGAAGTTTGTTTGCATTCACCCATTTCCCATGTGCCGCCAGCCATGTGGCATGTGCATTTTCAATTTTCTATGCACGTCCCCTCCTTTCACTCCGCCTTCGGCGAACCCTCCTCTGCCACTGGACCACCTGGTACGGACTCGCTTAAAGCTCATCCAATTCCCCTTTTATCCCCTCCCCCTTTCGCCATATCTCCACCATCTCGACTCGTTTTCGTTTTCATCATCTACCGCGGGAAGCTACCGCGGGAGAAAGTTTAATGTAATATAATTATTGGGTCAGTTCTATCACGGTTTCGTCGTGCCCGGTTGGTTTGCTGCCCTTCACCACTGTCGTTCTTCTTGCGCACGGGTTCCCTCTTCCCTCTCCTTCCTTCCTTCCCCAGTGGAGCGATTGCTAAAGATGCAATTTCCCTTTCGTCGCTGCGCACCGCCCGCCCGCGTTTGAGGATGTCGCTTTGAGAAATTAGAAATAAAGCAATTCCGTTAATGAGAATTGCAATCAGCGGGCAATTCGTCGCACAACACACATGTATGCGTCGGGCACGAACCGAACGATCGCGACGGATCACGATTAGCTAGCTGCTGTTTCTGCTACTACGAAAATGGTTTCGCCAGCCCGGTAATGAGATTAATTTGCGTTACTTTGTAGTGGCGCAGCCGGCGACGACGGTGGACGATTTGTCGATCTTTTCCGTCGACTGCTGGGTAGATTGTGGCTGTCAGATTACGGGTGCATTTAACCGTCACCCCTGGCTAAATGGTGCAAAAGACGGGTAGGGGTGAGCATGAGTGGGCTTGACTTGCACTAATATGTTTGGAATTTTAATGGGAAAAAGTGCACGCGCGTGCGTTCGGGTGATCAGGTCCTCTCCAGTTTCCATAATGCATTTCTTTAAGAACAGGACATTTTAAGCAGAACGTACACATTTTGGCTATAAAAGTGACAATTTTTATCGCTGTTCAATGATCTGTTTTCAAAAGCAATCATCATTGTAAAATTAAAGAAATAATGAATGATAAGATTTTTGTTATTGCAGCTATATTGCACAAATCAGAACAATTGTGATAATTTATAAAAAAGTCTAAATCATCAGTTAAAAGACTGAGTCATTAAATCATCAGTCTAAAGACTAAATCACCATGATTGTTTATTTTAGAGCACAAATAAATGAATTTGAATTTTGAATAAAATGTACCAATTTTTATAATTTCAACGAAATTCAATGTCGTCATATTTTTATCCGAATTACAAAACGATTATGAAAATCTTTTCAAACTGATTTAAAATCAGAGTAAATAAAGACAAAAAAGAAAATGGTAAAATGTCTTATTAGCACCGGCGAAACGAGGTATTTTATGTCTTAATTTTAAAACCGTTTAGATTAAAAACAAGTTTTCTAACATTCAAGCTCAAAAAATATGAAAAAAATAATTCTGTCCGTATTGCTAGCATTTCCATTTCAAGAATTTTGTTTATTTTTAAATGCAACCACAACAAGTTAAACTTATTTTGTAAAATCTCTATGGATAAACTAATAAAAGCAAATGGTAATTCTGTTTGGCTACATCGTCATCCACTCTTAAGTCAGCCTTGAATACACTTTTCAGAATCTGAACCTGCACATCCTTGCATTTCAGTACACCGTGTGAAGTTCGTCATCTACACCGTCCCTTCCTTCTTTCACGCCTTCATCACATAAAACATAGGTGGCGAAATTTTTCTCAAAAAAAAGAAATAAGTTACCCGTGCCCGAGTGAAAATTAAATCGATCTACGATCCTCGCCAGGGTGGAAAAGAGAGTCAGAGAAATAATTACCATCGTGCGGCGCGTTTGCCACAATTAGTCGTGATGATTGTGTGAACTACTTTACATGCGTGTTTGGAAGGTCGAGGAAAGAGAAAGAGGGGGAGAGCTAGAGAGAGGGACGATTGTGCTGCAGATACATCACACACAGTAGTAATTTTCCGTCTCCAGCCGGCACAAATTGGCAACCGAACCGAGCCCGGTGTGCTAGAAATCTTGCGCGTTGTTAGCACGGAACGTTGCGTACTACACACCGCCAGGGAGGGACCTGTAATTAGCCCACAGCTCGAAAACCCGAGCTGGCGACGGCTTGTGCAACGTGCGTAAATCCGTTAGCCGTAGCGGATCGTGGCAATTGCACACACGCACATACACACGTGCCTTCCGCGCATGGCATCCTCTCGCATCTCGTCGGCGTCATTATCAAGCGATATGCAGCCAAAAAAAAAGCACAGACTTGCAAATCGCACTAGGGGAGGGTGTTGTTTTCACCATCGCCGTGTCGATA
>JXXA01007063.1:0-12856 GCA_000956255.1 Anopheles punctulatus
GTGGTTAAATACACACAGTTTTTAATCGCAGTTGTGGTATGAGATATTCTAGAAAGCCGTTAACACGCACGCATGACTAAGGTCAGTACGCCAAAAGAAGACGAAGACGAAAAATCACCTACTATCACTACGATAAAAAAACAATATAATGAAAAGAATATTTATTTCAAATTTATTAAGCCGATTCAATCCTTAAACAAACAAATTCCGAGATGGGGGCTGGCGGGCAATATGTACGATGGGACACACCAAACAAAATATCTCTCTCGTTATCTCTTTATTTAAATCAATTTCTTTTGCGACATGCTTGTTTACTCATCTATTTGTTTTAAGTCGTATTTCGTATGCTTATTTATGTATTTTATTATTTCTTTAACATTGGTATTGCCCTATTTTCATCACTGTTTACTTTTGCTACTACGGTGCATTGGTATGAACTGACATTGCTGCATGAAATCTGGGATCAAGCGTCTGAAGGTTCTTGATCGGATCAAGTACATCGCGGCGTCGCGTTAATTTTTTTATTTTTGCAACCTCTACCAACTGTGCCAAAAGTGTTCTCATACTTGTTCTTTGTTTGTGCTTTTTTTCCTACATGCTGCTAGCAAATAGGGCTGACTTGGCCCATACTACGGATTTTTCAATTTTATGTATATGTTTGTAAAACGATGTGTTAAAAAAAGTTTCCTTTCTTTAGATATTGTAATTTTTTTTTTAATCCGGATCACCAAAGGGTAGAAAACTGCTCGATTCAACGCTTATTCAAAGTTCGTTTAATGTTTGCAGATATATGGAAAACGAAACATGATCGAACATTATTCTAACAAACCTTCATGTTCGCTCGTCTCAACCTTTAGTTTGCCTATTTATCAACGCTGGTTCAACTTTATGTTTGTATGACACGAGTATTTTTAAGTGTTTTAAATTCATTGAAAACATTGCTTACCATTTCGATTCGGTTCGTTATCATGTACGGTTGAATTTTTGCAACAAATTTATATGGCTGTATATCAAAGAGTCATCTACTCATACAGTATGTGTATGTGTATATGTATATGTATATATGTATATGCGCTCTCGCTTGCGACATGCTTTGAATCAGGCTTTCTTTCAGGTTAAGATAGTAGAATGCAGTGAAATACTGATGATATTTTTTCCGTTATAAGAATACTCTTACCGTAGACGCTAATATCTTTGCTAGCTTTAACGGGGATATTTAAGCATTTGCCATTATTTGGCAACCTTTAATCGACGTTACTATCTAGGTAAACATTGAGGGTTCAAAGAGTGATGTGTAAAAAAATAGTTTTCTAACCCTAAGAGGTATAGGGAAAGCTATATTCTTGGCTGCGGGGTTTCTACGTTTCGTTTTTTGTTTTTGTTTTTGTTTTTGGTATCGATTCGCATGAAGAAAAGGGTAGGGGTAAATTTTACGGATGGATGAGAAAAGCGATTCAGCCACAAACATACGGTAGAGCTTGCTGGCTGGTGATTAAAAATAGCGCAATTGTTAAGCCTATTCAAAGTCACATCATATCTTATGCCTACATTGCGTGAGTTTTACCTTATGCATTGTGTTTTACTCTGGGGATCGCACTGGGAAAGTTTGGTTCGTATTACCATTCTCTCACTAACGAGCGAATACGATAACTGTGCTAATCGAGGTAATGCGCTACACTAAATATGCACTCTCTTATACACTATTCAAAAATGGGTTTGCCCCAGCTTTACGCTCAAATGTTCGAAAAGATACAACTGCTGAACGGTTAAAAATGTCTCACTGTTTCATCTATTTGTTGTTTGAGTCTCTCCGACACTGGTTTGTTAATAGTGAAGGACAAAAAAAGAAAAACACTAAAGGAAAAAATGCTCGATGTCAACTGTCGTTCGAAATATTTGCTGTTTTTTTTTTCTTGTGTATATTAATACCTGTCGGGAAATCTATGACAGGATCCCGAAGTGCGTTTGTTGTTTGTAGTATATAATACTCAGAGACGAAGCGTTGTTTATCAGAGTGCTAGCGTTGGTTTGCCAGATCGGTTCGGTTTTACTTTATGAAATAAAAAAAACGTAAGCAAACTCTTCTTTAGCGAAACACTGCTCTAAGCCGCTTACGCTGTAATTTAAAGCTTACATTGTAAACTGTTTTCAAAATTACTCCATCGCTGTAAAATTAGTATGAAATCAACCAATGATACTTATTCATTTCGTTGGAAGCGAGACATAGCACGTGTGGTTTCTGTTCGCATTGTGCGTTTTCAACTGCATTACAAGAACATATTCAACATTAATGCATGATAATGCCCGGGGGCCCGCTAAGCCGCAACATTTGTAGACAAACCATCATAAATGTTAAACCGGTGCTAATGGTAAGGATGTTGCTTCATCCAGATTGTCATAACCGGTGTAGAAAGATGTTGTAGACGTCGTGTTGGGTATAAAATCGCATAAATAACCTAGCCTACGAACGTAGATATTCGTGTATGTATGTTATAATTTAAAATCTATTGCTTTCGTGTGTAAATCAAGCATCACATACTGGTCCTTCATGTGACATTAATGTTTGAAACAAAGTAAGGTTTCAAATAGTACGTGCACTCGCAGCTCTAAAACTAGATATTAATTATCAATACACCGAAATGCTACTGCGCCACAGCGATTTCGACGCTTAAATGCATATCATTGTTCGCTCAAAGCGTACAGTACTCCACCAAGCTGGGTATGGTTTTCAGCAATTCATCGATGTTATGCTCCCGCAGATGCGTTACCAGCGCGTCGCTTGCATGTAGCTGTTTCACGAACGTTTGCAGATTCTCGACCAGCTCCTTTGACATCGTTTCCCCGTTGAGGGTGATCTGCTCGGCGAGCTTCGCACCGACGCCGGCTTGAATGAGAAGCTCATCCAACGTAACGCTTTCCGTTGCGCTTTGGCTGCGGAAAATGGTCGTCAAAATGCTCAACGCAATCAGGGCCTCATTTTGCATCACCAAGTGCGTCGACGCAAGCATGCCCACCATGCTGGCGACCGCTCCCTCGACTGCGACGAACTTTCGCAACCCGGTATCGTCCGGTGTCGTTTGCGCACTGTCCTTTTGATGGTAGGCGTGCTTGATGAGCCAAGCCATCAGTCGCAGTGACTCCCCCAGCACACCCGTGAACTCAGACGTTTGGCTCCAATGTACCAGCTGTTTGACTAGCTTTTCATTTTGTAGCAGCTCCGATGCAAGTTTCTCTGCAAAGCAAAGCACAAAAAAGAAGTTAATATTCATATCAACTACACCCTTAATGATCGACATCCGGTATTAAAATCTTCACGATTACAATTCCGCCCATGTTCTATGTTTTGAAGAAAAACGGAGTACACTATGTCGAGTGTAATATGAGTTAACGTTGATTTTGTCATTTTACCGTTTTTAAGTTAAGTTAAAAAATGCTGCAATCACACTATTTTTACTAACCCTGTCCATCAACGGTCATCCGCAGGGTACCGAGGAGTTTAAACACCACCGGCGCTTGGTGTATTTCCAGCATCGGCAAAATGATGTCTACCAAACCGGCTTCGATGACGGCCGCTTTGTTTGGCTTCGGTATTACCAAGTTCTTTAGCGTACTCAGGAGCGCATGTTGTAACGTCATCTGGTGCTCGGTTCCATTATTTTTCGCCAAGATCGCTAGCAAATGCGAAGGAAAATGTGTTATAACCGAGGTCCCGGACACGACAGTGACACAAAGTGCGACTTACAAAGCAGTTTGTGCATAATTTTCTTTTCCACCATATGAATGCAGTGGCTGTCGGTGCGAGCAAAGTTGCCCAGGGCTAGCACACCGGTGGTTAGTAATTCCACATCGCTGGAATCGAGCCAATCTTCCATACACTTCAGCAGCGGTGTCGTGTAGAGGTAATGCATGGATTTATCTGTGAGAAGAAGCAATGGGAGCAACGCGATGAGTATGTAAAGATGAAAAAAAAAAACATTTCTTCCGACACTAGTTACCTCCGGTCAGTATCAGTACGATCAGATCGCAGGCCAGCTTCATCAGCACGCGGGCTTCGTCGGTGTTGGCAAACGTTTTGTACTTCTCCAACAATCGGTAAATGGTCTCGCATAGTCCCTCTTCCGCGAGTAGCAGCTTCACATCATCATTCTGTGCCTCGTAGTGTAGCAATGCTAGACACGACTCTGCTATGTCGGGGTTCGTGCATTTGGCAAGAATTTGTGCGATGGTTTTATTCAGTGCTGGTGCAAAGTACAGATCGCTTATCTGCTCGGTAAGGATACTCAGTGGCGGTAAAATGCTTAGCAGCAACTCCTCGTGCTGGTCAACATCCACCAAACAGCGGCTCAATATCTTCTCCAGCTTGTCGATTAACCTTAGCTCGATCGCCCGTTCGGCAATATCGTCACTGCCGAGGAGGTAATTCGAAATAAGACCACACCGTACGCGCACAAACTGGTCACGTTCCTCGGTATCGGTGTTAACGTCGTAATCGAGGAGCGCAAAGATGCGCTCATCGGCACCCAGCTCTTTGATGATGTTTCGCGCGTCGTCATTTCCGTAACAAATGTTGCCCAACGCTCTGCACAGCTGCGTGGCTAGCTCGATGGAAGTATCCTTCGTATTGCTTTCGCCCGAACTCGTGGGAATCCGCAACAAATCCGTCAGCCGCCGTATAACGTCCTCCTTGGTAAACTTGGTTCGTTGATTTTCGGTTTTCGCCACCTCTGCGATGCAACGGGCAACCTGCACGTGCACGTTGGCGTCATCGAGCTGAAGTAGCTCGATCAAATCATTTTTAATGTCGTATTTATCACAGAGGTTTGCTTCCGTATCGGAAATTTGCTTCAACAATGGAAGGGCACGATCCGAACTTTTCTCCAACGTCGCGTTCTTCAATCCGGCAATAATTTCATCCATGTCGGCTTCAACAATAAGAAAGCGAATAAAATAAAATCCAAATTAGTTTTGAAAATAATAAAATAATTTACGTTTACTGCTGCATCAGAAACATATTTTTGTTTGTTTTTGCACATGACCAGATGCGCGCTATACATTCAGTCCTCCAAGTAGTATATTATGGTACAATTTACACTACTGTTGTTTGACCAAGCGGGATGTAAGAGTCGAGCGTTTATTTAGAACTCTGAGGAATTTTAATGTGGTTGGTGCTGTTAATTTATAATTCTCCAGCAATACGAAACAAGACGGAGACCACAAACGTAAACACTGCCACTCACAGACTTCAGACGCCGTCGGATTATAAAAATAACAATCACACGAGATGCTATTGGGGTTTCTGTTTTGGTTTCCCATACACCTTCACACCGCGTCTTCTAACAACAGTAGTTGATTAGAACTAGAAGTCATTGCTCTTGCAAGGAAGCATTCTATCCACAATATTTATCGATCGAGGAAATGTACAGTGCATGAGGGTGCTTGCGTTGGCGTTACCTTCCATCGTGTGTGCCACTAGCGTACGATATAGTTGTTGGATGAATTGTGAGCAAAATTGCTATGCTTTAACTGCCACACGCTGTGGTGTTGCCTTCCGCAACTCGAGACTAGAGTTAATTTTTTCGCGTTTTCGTAAAATTACAGCCCACACGAAATATAGGAAAACGCCACTGTTTTCACTGTTCGCTCTTCTGGATTCGATCTAAATAAAAAACATGCTATTGACAGCACCAAACCAAACCGTGGCTGAAGTCAAGATTGTTACAAAAGATGAGATGAAATTTTTCAAATCAATTGACATTTCTCAACATGACGCATGGATACCACGGCTTGGCGGGGTGGGAGCGATGGCAGAGCAACACGAGTTTGTGAAGCGATGATTGTTTGTTTTCTTTTCATAGTTTCAGTGATCTTCATATCATTTGGAAGCTGCTGTACATAATTCTGTTACCCATGAATTAATGGTTTTCTTGTTTAAGATACAGTGGAAACGAAATTCAGACATTCCTATCTATCATATTTTTGTTCTTGGAATACATAATAATTCAGTTTGTGAAATTGATGGCCGGGGGGTTACATTAAGCTGTAAGAATCAAAAGTTTTTATTCTCGTATAGCTCAAAATCGTTTTGTTATTGTTTTGCTTGTTTATACACCATATGATTTTGTAAACTGGGCACGACATACCAATACTCAAAATGGTTCCCAAAAAATGGAAACGTTTCATCTCATAACTATATACACCTTGGGCAGAGGCCACGTAACCTAGCTGTCAGACTGCTATTCCGCATCTTTTCCTCGTTCGCCCTGTTCGGAATTAAGTGGTTACTATTTTCTTTGATTACGGGCCAAGTGCGAATAGTTTTCAACGAAATTACTCGCCACGTTAGCTAATAAAACGTAAGCAACCCATCTCCTAGTAAAAAGTGTTGATTTTAGCAAGCCATAGCAGGTTTTCCGTATCCAGCGCTGAGCGGACGACAAAGGTGCTGTGGATTCACTTTGGGTGCTACGGTCACAGAGTGTGTGCTTTTTGATTGAAAGAGTGAAACGATTACGAAAAATTGGCCAGCCTTTGCTGAGTTGGAAGTGTTGCTCAGCTCGATCTAGAGAGTATGGTGTTCTCGAACAAACGTTTAAGATTTCCTATATTGTGTAAATAGCAAGTGTTGTACATGATAAAGAGCGAACTTTGTCTCATCAACGCGAAATGAACCTGGTGTAATAGCCAAGTATATGCAAAAATCTCCTCTCGATTATGCAGCGCGTTGAATGAGTAGGCCTTTATAATCCGTGAATCAGCTACTGGACAGTGATGAGTTTGATCGTGTGTTTGCGTTATACATTTGAGTGTGTGTATTTGTATGTACGTATGTACGTGTGTAAAAGGGGCAACGTGCGTCCGTCGGTATAGATCGCAGCCTTTAAAACTGATTGATCCTTTAATGAAATGGGTGGCCTTCATGAAAGTTGATTCATAACTCCACTACCCAACAATACCATCGCGATATCCGTGTTTGGTGTGTGCTACCGAAGTTTTTTTTTTTCTTCAGCCTTAAGTGGGTCATTAACATCGATGAAGGACGCCACTGATTTTGTGACCTCAAGGTGCAGCAATTGAATGTTTCGATGACTCGAAAGTAAGACAAGCGGTTGTATTTCTTTCGCGAATGTTGATTCAATTCATTCCAAAAGATCTTAGCATTGATTGGCAGTTATGTTCCCTCAACGATGAGTTAATATATTTAATCAAAATATTTTTTATCTCTATTCATTAGTTAAAGACTTGTCACTTAAAAACTACATCCAAAGTAGTCATTGCTGTATGATAAGTACACGGTGGATGAAAAATGTTTCTTCGCACTTCCATGAATATGAGTACTCGTGGAATGCACACATACACCTGGAAGGGCACTGTATAATATTATTTATTGCAAGTTTACTCAATTATGATGTTAGTTATGTGTATTTCTTCGTTAAATGATTTCAACGTATGAACGACATTGCGCGCGTGAATTTGCCGGATGGTCGAATATTAAATCTCACATGTTATCTA
Organism: Anopheles punctulatus; assembly: GCA_000956255.1. Lineage (NCBI taxonomy): Eukaryota > Metazoa > Arthropoda > Insecta > Diptera > Culicidae > Anopheles > Anopheles punctulatus. Next base: position 7,510 of record JXXA01007063.1, read on the forward strand.
TTTAAACGTATTTGCATCTAACATTTGAAGCTCGATAGAAGATTTATTGCCTACTCGACTTAAACATGCCTAGATTTCACAGTACTAGCACGTGGCCAAGCATGTGCGTTGAATATGTCAACAATATAATTGCAATAGAAGTATGGTAGTCACAGACATAGTCTTTTTGTTCCCATATCAACGCATCGCCTGCTTGATAAGAAACAGTCGCCTCAGTCTGTGACGTCTGCTTGCTGCTCTCCTCCTTAATACTGTCGTCTAGCCAACGCATCACAAGCAACGGCCACGGTACGGGTTGAAGGTAGTCCATGTAGCTCGTTCCCTTGAACTACCTCCGTTACTACGACTGTAGCCGTATCGCCGAAACACTCTGCTTCGGTCTGTGTGTGATGGTGAAGCTTTACACCAAGGCCCCCGGAACAATATTTGTAAGATGAGAAGCAGATTTTGCTGACCGGGACTAGCGAAGTTGATACTGCCGCGGTATTTGTATCGATTGTAGGAATGCAGCACACATGCACGAGCTGATCTTCGTGTGTTATTAATTAAAATCGCTTGTTTACGAAAAGTTTGTGCTTGCTGCACAGCATGCTTTTATGGGGTTGCGTGGTATTAAGGGAAAGTGTACGTGTTTTATTTAACCGAGGCAGGTATAGTTTACACCGTATATGTTCGTTCCTCATAGCCGAATGGGGGAATTACATGATCTTCTTTTAAATAATACGCGAACGTATACCACCCGTATTTTCCTCTAATGTTTTGATCGCAACGATCAGCACAAATGTATGCGTTTACATCACACAATTTCGTGGTTGAAATATTTAAATGTTTAAAGTTTGAAAATTGTTTTTTTTCTTTTAGATTACTGACTGTTTTATTACCTCTGGATGATGTCTAATCCACCACAATATTATGGAATGCCAAATGGTTTCCCACACTCTTCCAATGGCCAAAACCAGCAATATCAATATACACAACAGCAGCAACAGCCGCTGCAACAGCAACAACAGCAGCAGCAGCATTATCCAACACAACAGCAACATCTGGGAAATGCAACGAAAGGATCGATGCTGGGCACTGGACCACCAATGGCGGTGATCAACAGCCAGGCTCAAACTACTATGGGGCAACCGTTAAATGGTCCATCGACCACGAATGCGGGAACTGTGGGACCTACATCGAAAGTGTACCCAATGCAGCAGCAACCACCGTCACACTCGCAACACGCTCAGAATAGTAACTTCGTCCAACACTGGGGAGCCGCCAATGGGAACAGTACCACGTCATCACGTACGTCGTCTCCAGCGTTGGGTAGTAATGGATTGTCTAACGCAGCACCACCACCTTCCCAGCTGGCTCCCCCATTGTCCGGGTCAGTACGAGCTCAACCAAACAATAACACCAACAATAACAATCTTCCACCGCTGGCATCTAGTCAAAGTCAAGTGTCGCCGTTGGTGCCCCAGCCACAGCAAAGTGAGCAGAGTGCGGCTGGATATAACCTCAGTCCAAACAATAACTGGACTAGCGGAAAGACCAGTACGGGTGGAGCTAATCAGATCAATACACCGCCAAAAAGTGCATCGGGTATGTCAACGCCACTAAACGCGTCTACACCCACCCTTACTGGGCCGATGGTGCCCAGCGGACAGCAGCAGCAAACAATGCAAAAACTCACCGCAAGTGTCCAAGATCTTAGTATTCAGCGACCACCACCGATGGCTGGAAGTGCTGCAAAGGTTACAGGAACCGCAGGGTATCAACAAAATCTCCCATCAGGAGCAATAATAAGCAATGGCAGCAGCAACAGCATCAGTAACGGACAGGGTGGCGAGCATGTGAACACCAACGGTTCAACGGTTACGCCAGTTGCTTCATCACAAGCCGGAATGCATTACGGTCGGGTGCCACCACAATTGGCGCAGCCCTTACAGCAACAGCCACAACATGTACCACCGCCCAAACAACAGCAGCCGCTGCCGCCGCCACTTCAACAACAATCGGCTCCTTCCGTGACGCCCCAAGGTCCACCATTAACGAATGGACCAGCAAGCAATACTCAATTGCATGCGAATGTGTCGGCGCCGCCACCTGGCATGCTGGGTGGAGGTGTTTCATCGACCCCGTCTGCAGGGCAACTGCTTAACAAAAGACCAATGTACCCTGCCGCACCGAAAGTAGCTCCTTTCCCGTCGCTCGGTGCCAATTTACACGGTCCGGGTGTATACGGCGGTACAGCACAGCAACCGGGCGTTCCGAATCAGTCCCAAACGGCTCATCAGTTCGGTCCACCGCAACAACACCAACCAACACAGCAGCAGCACCAGCAACAATATCAGCAGCAGCAGCAGCAGCAGCAACAACATCATCAACCGAACCGACAAATGTACGAACAAAACAAGTACAATCCGGGCTATGAAGATCCAAGTGCGTACCCAAGGGACTACACGCGTAACGTTGTTAAGAGCGGCTTCAACAGTCTGTGGGGTACGAATGCAATCGATTTGCTGCAGAATCGTCACATACTGCCGACTGATCGTGTTACCCCACCTGCGATCCATTTGGTCAATCCAATGCAGAATTCGGTCAACTGTAATCCGGAGTGAGTATTTGCTTCGGTCTGATGATGTTAACATTATTGCAGACAATTGCTCATTCTTATCCTTCCCCTTTCTGCAGCATCTTCCGTTGTACGCTTACGAAAATACCGGAAACGGCGGGATTGTTGCAGAAATCTCGTTTACCGTTGGGTCTGCTCATACATCCTTTCCGAGATTTAAATGTAAGTGTCAATGAAATTAATACCAACCGATACTGTTTTTTTTTGGATCAGTCGTAATGAGACACAATGTTTGCTTACCTTTTTGCAGAACTTACCCGTCATCTCCTGCAATACGATCGTTCGCTGCAAGTCTTGCCGAACGTACATCAACCCGTTCGTTTTCTTTTCGGATAGTAAAAAGTGGCAGTGCAACCTTTGCTATCGTACGAACGATTGTACGTATTTGGAATTCCTGCGTCATTTACCAACCCCGGTTCGATCGATATTAATCCCGTTTTGTTTTCGTATACTCACAGTGCCGGAAGAGTTTCAGTACGATCCAGTAACAAAAACCTACGGCGATCCGAGCAGGCGCCCCGAAATCAAATCCAGCACTATAGAGTTTATTGCCCCGTCGGAGTATATGGTAAGCGTTTGCGTCCTGGTTTTAAAGTAAAATTAAAATAATAATTCCATTTTCCGTACCAATTGCAGCTGCGCCCGCCGCAACCAGCCATCTATCTGTTCCTATTGGATGTTTCATCACTAGCGCAGCAGTCAGGCTATCTGCACACGGTATGCAGCACGCTAACGGAACACCTGGACACGCTTCCCGGAGATGCGCGAACACAGGTCGGTTTTATAGCGTTCAACAGCGCTATACATTTCTACAACATCTCCGAGGAGTATAATCAACCTCATGAAGTAACGGTTTTGGACGTCGATGGTAAGCTGTTTACACTTGATTTTCAATGCACGATCAGCCTTGCTAACTAGCTGTTTTCCCTGCGGCAGACGTTTTCCTTCCGTACCCCGACAATCTGTTGGTGAATTTGAAGGAGTGCAAAGAGTTGATTAAGGATCTGTTGAAACAGCTGCCGAAGCGGTTCGAGCATACGCACGATACTCACAGCGCGCTAGGGGCAGCTTTGCAAGTGGCATACAAACTGATGGTGAGTGTCTGAGCACGATTGTATCAGCTGTCGCGTTGGTTTTGTTGCATTCGTTGCTAAACATCCTTTTTTATTATTTTATATTTGCAGAGCGCTTCGGGTGGACGTGTTACGGTGTTTCAAACGTGCTTACCAAACCACGGTCCGGGAGCCTTGCAATCAAGGTAGAGATTAACCCATTTGCGGGATAGGGCCTTAGTGTTCGCTGGTACGGCTGTGAAGCTTAATCTACAACCTTCATCATTTTAGGGAAGATCCAAACAACCGATCGTCGAAGGAGGTGGCTCATTTGGGACCGGCGACCGATTTTTACAAGCGCCTCGCGTTGGAGTGCTCCGGTCAGCAGATTGCGGTCGATTTATTTTTACTAAATAGTCAATACTGTGATTTAGCCACCATTTGTAAGTGAAGGTAAAAGTTTTAATTTTCAACTCAATCTAATGCTTTCCTTTACGCTTACGTTTTAGCTGGCATTAGTAAATTCAGCGGTGGATGTATGCATCACATTCCGCTGTACAGTGAGTCGAAACCGCAGCTAGTAAAAACGCTTCGAAAGTCACTGGAGCGGTATTTGACGCGCAAGATTGGGTTTGAGGCGGTGATGCGCGTACGGTGCACTCGCGGTTTAACTATTCATACATTCCACGGTAATTTCTTTGTCCGTTCGACGGATTTACTGTCCCTACCGAATGTTAACCCCGACGCCGGGTTCGGAATGCAGGTGAGACGTGAACCAACTGAAGTCTGCCAACATTTAAGCCAACATGTATTCGTTTATTAACGCATTATTGTTTTTATTTTGTATGTTGTAGATAACGTACGAGGAAAGCTTGACCAAGGTCAAAACGGTATGCTTCCAGGCGGCTCTGCTCTACACGAGCAGTAAGGCAGAGCGACGTATACGGGTGCACACGCTTTGCATACCGGTGACGGAAAGCTTATCGGAGGTTATGCACTCGGCCGACTCGCAGTGCATCGTGGGGCTGCTCTCGAAGATGGCTGTTGATCGTTCGGTCACGTCCAGTTTGTCCGATGCCAGAGATGCCTTCATAAACACAACCATCGACATCATTAGCGCTTACCGTTTGATGCAGAATCTAGCGCAAACCTCGAGCAAGCTGATGGTTCCGGAAAATTTGCGTCTTCTTCCCCTGTACATCCTGGCTCTGCTGAAGCACGTAAGTGTATAAAGAGACCCCGGACCGCGGGAGTATTGTGGTGGCCACAAAATTTCACCAATAATTTACAATCTTCAGCCCGCATTCCGTACCGGAACGAGTACCCGGCTAGATGATCGAGTTTTTGCAATGTGCGAAATGAAATCGCTTCCATTGGATCAACTGATGCGCTACATCTATCCCGATTTTTACGTGCTGGATTGTTTGTTCGTTACCGGCAGCAGCGGCTACATTGACGACGGTCACAAGTTGGAACCACCCCTGTTACAGTTGTCGGCAGAGAAGTAAGCATTGAGCCCATTTCGTCGAATCGATGAACGTGTTTCAACTTTCTTTTTTCTCTCCCTTCAGGTTGGACTCACGGTCGATGTTCTTGCTGGACTGTGGACCGCATATGTATATTTACATTGGTTCGAATGTTGCTTCTAGCATCGTGCAGGATATCTTAGGTAATT
>JXXA01007064.1:0-11187 GCA_000956255.1 Anopheles punctulatus
CGTCCACTGGAGATGAATACAGTGTGGAATAGAATGGAGTATTATAGTAAAGGGAGATGTGAAATTCGAAATGTTTATTGATTTTGGAACTGTCACTGCGTTGCGAAAACGTCCCCACAAGCCACCCAGTCGAACGTTTCATCAAATTTTAAATCAATTATATTTAAAACCAGGTTGCACTACCTCTTCTTGCATTGAAACCACGCTGGACTACATCTTCAAAGGTTGCTTTGGACTCCGAAAGGAACCGAATGGAGCGTTCCCATGGGTGTTTCCATTCGATCACGTTCAACTCGGGTTTGTTCATCGACCCGTTTTCGGATCCATCTATGCGGCCATTGCCTTCTAGCGCTGCGTTCCCAATCGGCGGAAACATGATGTATATATATATGTGTTTTCTCCACGCTCGCCCCTTCCGGTGATTTAAACTGTAGCAAAAAAAAAAAACAAATATATACAGCCTACCCGCTACTTGGTGGTACGAGTAATGGATCGATTTGAAATTGAAACTATTTTTAACTCCCCCTGGAATGTGTGCCACAGCGACGGAAAGACCCGAACGCTTCGCCATTGCCAATCAACGCAGAACGGTGTTGTTATCTAATTTGAAAATTTGCTATTCCTGCTCGGTGCCGACACGTCGCCGCAATCATCGCCGCTGCACACCTGGGCATACATTTGCATCAAACACTTCCAACGATGCACCACGGCCGCTCCTTCCCTGCGAATGGAATTGCTGACGATGGGCAGCAGCCGTGTGTTTGTGGGCAGGGACGACCTATCACCATGCCGGGGCTCGGCGCTTCGGTGTAAATATTATTTTCCATCCGTACAGCGCCGGGTGCCTTGGGCAACCATCCTGCGAGAGTTAACCAGGGAGCAAAAAAAAAATGCAATCACTTCGTGGCTTGGGATTCCTGGTCAAGATTCGCATCCATCCGGATGGCGTCGATCGTGTAGCCATCTGCGTCGTGCGATAACGTCGTGTTATCTGATTATGGATGCGAATTGCATCGGATTTACGGCTTGATGGCGGTATGTAAACAGTTTTACTTCAGCCACACACGCTTCTGCGGATTGGGAATGTAATTATTTATTGGCAAAAAAATGTAAAAACTTTTTGAATTAGATTTTAGGATTTTTACATTCGAATCATCAACAGGTTTCAATTTGATGAACATTATATATGTAACCAAATATTGCATTGCTCAGCTGGGAGAACTTCGCCAGGCTACTAGCATTAATTTTATTTAATAAAAGAATTAGTAATGTCATAAAGTTCGCGTGATTGCTCCCAGATGGCGAACCGGTTTTTGACAGATCGATACCAAAACAAATGTCGCAAAATGGTGCTCTTCATTGTTTTTTCAAATAATATCCATTTACCTACGAATGAATGTTCAAATATTCGTATTTAAATATTTCCGTATTTAAATATTTTATTAATACAATTTAAAACCAATTCCTATTCCATTTGATCCTAAAAGCGTACGTTTTTCACTCTATTCCTGTACGTTACTTCCGGAGCATAATCATATTCTACCACTGTATCCATTACAGCGTCCAATATCCTCGGGCAACAACATTGCCTTGGATCGCGCGGGTTCCAGATGATTCAGCAACAAATGATTGCGCAACCACTACCGCAGAATGCAACGGCGAGTGTGTGTACGCCGTGTTTGTGAAAAGGTCAGAGCGGGTTGTGAAGGATTTTGCCGGTTTTAGCTGCGTTATGTTAATGCTACCACCGTCACCGCCACCACCACCACCACCGCCGACCGCGGCTGTGTGTGGTTTGGCATAACGATAACCATTACGCTGATGGTGCTCAGCTTATGCACTGAGTGAGGCAGGCTTATGCGGGTACGAGGAAGACGAAGGAACAAAAATAAAACCTAAATAAATTGCGAATAAGGATAACGCATTCGTTCCAATCTGGGCGTTTGCACGAGATAGTTTCACTCTGTCTTGCTGGCCACGTTTTTGCCTGGAACTGTGATCGTGTAGTGGATATTAAATCCCCGCACGTGTGGATGGCCAGAAAATAAAACAGAAATACACCCAAATTCGCACGAAACCACTCTCAACCGAACCCGTCAAATGAGCTTCACTTTTCTCCGCACATCATTAATATTCTGCTGGAGAAGTTTATTTCGGGGTTTGATTCATTCGGCCACGAAGCCGTACGATACTGCAATATCGATATAACGCACACGATGTTAAAAAAAAGAACAACAACCTGTGGGACGAGATTTTTCAATCCGTCCCCTGCAATTTGGTGCCATTTGTTGTTTCGGTGTTGTCCACGGTGCGAGGAAAAATCGGTTCGCCGTTCGGAGAAGGCATTCAAAAACCAATCAGAACTCACGAGAGAAAGGGGTCATCAGAACGTTCGATTGTTCACTTTTTGTTCACCACTCCATGAGAAGGCATAACACATGCCAATGGAAAGAAAAAAAAATCAAATGAAAAGATTGATCATGTTTTGGGGCAATATTCCTTTCGAGATACGCTCAGCCGAAGCAAGAAAAGGATACGAATTTTGATTTTGGGACGCATGCGAGTGAGAAACCTCGCTCCGGATGTGGCGTTGATTTGTGTAGCATTTTACTATTGAAAATGTGTAAAAAATAAAAAATGAAAAAACGCAGTTGATGCGAAGGGAGAAAAAGGTCCTCGATTAGGAACAGCTTTCGCAGGATGATATAGTCATCGCCGGCAGATGCTTGCAAATATTGCAGTGAAAACAAATTGACGCCACGGCTCTTCGGTTCAGCATTCCGTTTGATGTTTGGTGTAGCGTAGCGTGAACATATTCAGGACGAGTAGCGGATGGTGTTTGTAATTTCATTTACCCATTTGTAACATGACACCGATTTAATCTTGACGTGGGACGTTTGATGTTTTTTTTGTTGCTTGAGTCAGTTGCACTTCACTGCCGCTAATAAATCTACATTATGAGCTTATGCATTATACATCTCCAGTTCGTGCTCGCATAAGCGTCAGCGAAGGTGAGTGTCGGGAAGAATGGTGTGGCGGAATAGAAGCACCGCACGAACGCAAAAGGCAAACGAATTTCCGCTTCGAATGTGAACGAAACGAAAGGTTAAAGCGTTCAGAATAACCCTTAAGCGGGATGAAATTTTCTACGCTCCTCTGTTTAATTTCCCGTCCCGGACGAGAAAGTTAAGTACGTTTGTAACCGTAAAACTTACAACACCGAGCGTTTACTGAATAAGCACACTCGGTTTGGCTTTGCTACTGCAAACTTTCCCATGTTACCACATTCAACTTGCGAACGCCAGCTGGCTCACGACGTGGAGAACCATCCTGGTGGCGGGATGGTGGCGATGGTGATTTTCCTACGAAATGAACTAAACAATACCGAGTCAAGCCCCGCCGCCGACGCCACCGTCGCCGCTTTGGTTGCTGCGATTCGAACAAATGCATTCGTATGCAAGGGAAATCGGTTCATATCGTTCCTGCCAATGGCCTGTCAGCCTCCCTGCCTGTCTGCCTCCCGTCCGGCTCGTGTGAACGTTCGGGAAGTGTGATTCCTTTGCGTTCGCTTTCTGTGTTTTTTTTTTACATGTTCGAATTTTCAAGGAGACGCCTGGTGGTTTGTAGAATGTAGTTTTAAAATTTGCGGTTTCACGTTTATTGGATGCTGTGCGATGTGCAGGGGTAGGGAAATCGCTGGCAACACTGACAGCTGGCAGTAGTTTCTTTTCCGCATTTGTGTCGACGCAGTGGAAAATGCCTTTCAGCCAAGGGCACTGTGGGAATGCTACGGTGGTTTGTCCTATTGCAAATGTCGACAACTTCTGGCGCACCAAGTGGGAAAAATGCTTGCACTGTGACAGATGTACATATGTTCGATTCAATTTGTGCTGCGGTGAGTCTTGCGCAACAATTCAAGTCATTTGCGGAGAAAATCTTGCCGATCTAGCTGTGCCTACAATTATGTTGTGCTGTTTTTATTTTAAATTTCATATTCTCATCAGGTATCGACAGAAAAGAGATCACGAAAACATATGTTTTGCCCAGAGAACAATGGTGCAGAAATAGGACCTTTATATGATTTAAAAAAAAAATACCATCAAATGCTACAATTACTACTTCAATCATTCTATTACACCACATTTCTGGACCTGACCCGAACAATAGCATTTGCGATGCAACAAACTTCAACATTAATTACACAACAACCTCACCTCGTTCGCAGCTCCCTGCCTTTGTCGGAAGAATCTCCATCAGGACGGGCAATCCGTTCCATATCCTGCGACAAGATTTGTAGCGTAGACCGTGTGCCTTATCGGCAACAGGTTGATTGTATTGTTCTTCGGATTGCTTGGAGACTAATGAGATAATTCACCTCCGTGTGTGTGTGTGTTGTTCATTACGACATTGCCCCATTGCCGTCTAAGTGGTGTTGGCTATCCCGAATCATTTGCAGGAATTTGTCCGCCTGTCGTGACAGGATTTAGAACGGTTGACACTATCCCACCGTGCCACTAACCTAGATAGCGCGATAGCAGTGTCTGGGATGGGCGAGCGAGCCAAGTGGACGATTTAAATGTAGCTCACGAACTCAAAGTCACTAAAGGTGACGTTGGTACCGACGTTGTCCCCGTTCCGTTGATCCCGAAAAGTGAGATAAGTGTCCTCCGCAGTGAAGGAAATGACCTGTTTGCGTGAGGCGAAGTAACGTTCGATGGTACAGGATGGACCAGACGGGAGATGTAATTAGATTGTACTCAATAGCTTCATCAACGGCAAGTTGTTGTTCGTTCGTTGGCTCTGACCGATGCAGACTAGTAACAGGAGCCCTTTGAAAATGGTCGCCGATGGGATGCGAGATGAAGCGTCAGGCAATTAGGCAGACTTATTGGAAAGAACCAGATTTATGCCACTTAAAGTCACCGTAAAATCCTTCACATTATAAAACTCACCCAAGCATCTGACCCGCAGCACGCACAAACGAGAAAAGACCACCCTTTCGAGACACGAAGCCATCCAGAGTACAATGATTCGGAACGATGCTGGTGGGTGGCATAAAACCATAAACCACCTTTCCCATTGGCGCGATATTTTTAGCTCGTCGTAGTATTACGCTCCATCTTCACCTGTGAATCAGTGCTAAATTTAGTAACTGCTACGGAATGCAAACGGTACGCCTCTTTGATATCGTTGTTTACTGTCTGAGTCGGGCCGGCATGATGATTATCAACCTGCATTATAAATCATTCAGCGAGGCGGTAGAGAGCTAGTCCTAGCATATTGACTATACGAGTAGTTTGAAAGAAATAACGAATGCTCATACTGCTTTCGAGAAAATCCCCTTATATCTAGCTTAGTGGAAAGCATCATCGCAACATAAAAGAGTGCACCAAAGCGAACGAGCATAAGTGTACTTTCTTCAGCTTAAACTCCTGCCACAGTCCCCTGTCCGCGGTGCACGGTGTAATCGTCACCGATTCCGCTCTCCGGTGGCGGAATCGCGCACCGGAAGGTGAAACATTACCTCACCCGCACCCACACGCCGCTATCCACCTTCTCGGCGCGACCGAGGATGAGGATTAGGTTTCGACAGATCGCAAAATGTGACCGTGGCGTGTGCGACATTCCATTATGCTATCCATTAACCCGACTAATGGCGTGATTAGAGAGATAATGCCGGTGCAAAATTGATGTGCGACAGTGTCACTGGGAGGGAGGAGCGCAAAATGGGTGGTTGTTAGGAACGATTTTCGCTCTATCGGTTAAGGAGTTTTGTAATGTGACGATGATTTCAAGTGGTGTTGTTTTTTGCAAGCATAAAATCATCCGTGAAATTAGTAGAAGCATCTCCTAATAGCTATTCTCTTTAAATCTCGTCAGTCAGAGGTGTTTGGTTTCATTTTGCTACGAAAATAGTTCCCAATGAGCACGTAACCAAGCTCGTTATCAATTGTTTGATTGAAAAATAATATTATTGCGCAAGTAGTTTTCTTTCCATTACAGCACGTGTGCAATTTGCTAGGCATGGTTCTATTCGAAACATTAGTGCGGGAAACGTTGACTGTATCTTTATGGGTAGATAGTTTTGTATGGAATATGGTTTGCACGTTTTCGAACCATTGCATAGTGATGTTTTCAACAATAGTATTTAGAATAGCAAATGACGTACAATAACGATAAATTAAGTGTAATTTAATTATCAACATTGTATCTTTGAATTGTCTTAATGTATCGTAACATAAATTTGAGTCAAAAAATTACATTTATAAAATTGAAAACAACAATATATCCTAAACTTGGTTATTATTTTATAAGCTACTTTTATCACTTCCATGGACATTATTTAATTTTATATTATTTTCGTAACGTTCCAAAACATCAAACGAGTTTGACCTATTAAAAATTGTTACTGAATTCTTTCGTTATTAAATTCTCCGAACCAGCGCCACTCCTCCATCCCACCAAACTCTTTATTGAACGCATCATTAGCATCGCAAAATGAATGTTTGGAAAATTCGCCCGAAAACGAGGTTGCAGTCGTAAACAACTGACATCGCGCGAGGAACACATTCCACACCCCGTCCCGCACCGCAGCAGCCCCGAGCCGGGCTGAAACTGACAGCGCCCGAGGAGGAACGGCAGGTGGAACGAGCAGCACAAAAAGACGCACAATCCTAACGATATGGATTCACATAATATCCAATTTATTATGCGTTTCCACATAATAACGTCGCAGAGCATCGTAACGCCGGGAGGAAGCAATCCGATATCCGCACACAAACGCGCGCATGGAGAGCACCCCCTCCCCCCTTCCTGTCCGAAAAAAATGGGGCCATTATTTTGTAATACACCGGTGGGAAACCGGTTCCCGCCTTCCAATCGGTGATGCGCTTGAAGCTGAAGTTTGAATGTCAACTGCACGCGATCTACTGCGAGTTATTTTTTCCTCGCCCAAGTCGCGTCTTCCGAACGGTGGTTCCTCCGCGCTTCCGGGTGGTGGCCCGGGCGGAGTGGTAGCTAAGATGGAGATGGACGAATTCCTCGGAATGCGCCGTACCGCCGTACAGGTGTATGGCTTCTATGGCAAACGCTCCCAAACATTCATCGCGCGCCTATCGAACCGCAGCCATCGGCGTGCTGGCGAAAGCGATGCTGCTAAAACGCCAGGGCCATCTACGACCGGTTGTCTAGCGACCGAAAACCGCGCTTCATTCCGCGTTACATAATGCGTCCACCGCAACCGGGCCGGGCGATGCAGTGGCCGATGCGCAATCGAATGCGCGGCTCGGATTCAGATTAGTGGTGGCGGTGGCGGGTGGGAAATTTTTAAGCAAGATTGAGCTTTTCGGAAGCAGCCATACGCACACAAATTATTTTTCCATTTCTCATGCATCACCCAGGGGAAAATCGCCCCGGAAGAGCTTCCGAGGATGGTTTTTATGTAACGCGGCACATTAATTTTTTTTTCCTCCACGACGAGGCTTCGATCGATTCGCGCGATAGTTCGAGATAGTTCCACCACGCCGCTGGGGGGGTTTGCGCAGAATCCGCCCGGTGCCAGCATTTTTGGCACCGGTGCAAAATGGAAAACAAAAACCCAGCCGGCGTCTCCGAGAACTTCAAAGCCCAGCCGTGGGTTCTGGGCGAACCGGCGTTTTGATATTGAATATGGATAAAAGTCATCCCCCCATGGCAACTATGGATGCGTTTCGTTTCCCACAACGTATGTTTCCTGCGTCCGTAGGTTATAAATTGAATAACTCATAGGTAACAACGGTGAGAACAAGTGGGGAGCGTTTTCAACACCGAGTCGACATTGCAGGCAGGAAGGAAGGGTAAACACGGACAGCGTGTTTTATGTACGATCACCTTTAAGCAGGGTGTGCTCAAACACTCCAGCTCGATCCCCTCCTGGCCGCGTCATGGTCGGGAAAGATTGTCCTTCCACTGCAGTCGCAAGGTCAGCAGATGTCAAGCGGCAAGGGAGAAGGTTGAAACACGAGCAAACAAGCCGGCAAATAACTTACGTACGCGACAATCGAAAACAAAAGTGGGATCGATGTTTGCAAGCGTCCTATCGATTTCCACGTTTAATTCGCTGGATTATTTGGAGTGGAAAGAGAAGTGTTGAATGTTTTAAACAGAACGCACATATAAGAACGTCTTTCCGAAGATCTAGTAGGCATAGAATTTAGTCACAATTTATTAACGATTGATTTAACATTCATTATTGTTTGTGCAGAATCGTTTAGTTGAAACAGAAACTGAAACGTAAAGTGGTAACAATTTCCTCGTTTACAACACTGCAAACCACCGCCAACCGTCTTCAAGTTGCATCAGGCTGCCGCTTGTTGGGCCCGCTGTTGTTGTGCGTCTTGTGCACTGGTTCGGTTTTGTTGATTCGCTTTTGCTTCGCTCCCCGGGAGGGCGTCCCAGACAGCAGAACGTGGGGAGTTTGCTCAACTTGGCCGCGTGTAAGTAATTGAACATCATATCGATACGGCTGTGCCGGGGAGTTGGTTTGGATCGGAGTTTTTCTTTCCTTCTCTCTCTCTCTCTCTCTCTCTGTCTCTCTGCTTTTCTACCTCGTTGTTTTACCACCCGGCTCGGGTTAACCCTGGACATTGACACGCTTCGGGGCGCATTCCCCCGTCCCAAGCCTGGTGCTGTTTTCTTCAAAGTTATGAAAGAAAAACATCAACATTGATTGCTTTTTTCCTAACACCTAACACGGGCGCGCACGAGTGCTCGCTGTACGCTGGATGGTTTTACACGACCGTCATCGGATGAGTGTTTTCCAAGCTTTTCAAGAGTCGGTGTCGGGCTGAGGGTGGTTGGGGTTGGGGCATTGGATTTCTTTCGGTGGTAATTGTTTGTTCAATTGGATGTTTTTTTTTGTTGTTGCCATCGTTATCGATGCAGTTGCCGCTGCTGCTGCACCAGCGGAAGAGGGGATTGTGTTTTGACGCCGGAGTCTTCCGCCGGAAGCGACCGAGCGACGGCGGTGGTGGGTAATTAATGGTGGTCCCACTTGATTGGATAACGCCATCCTTGCGGGTATTGCATCTCGCACCCCATTCGGTCATTAGTACATAGTGTACCTGAATGTAGACGGATAAGAAATGAAAAAAAAAACAACTTACAACAGCGTTATAAACTCGTCTGGAAGCGATTACCTCATTTTCGTAATGTGTGTGAAAGGCATAGTGGGCCGTTGTTTTATTCAATTACAAAGGGATAGCTCAAACTCGTGACAGTGGCTTGTCCATTAAGGGATGTTTTTGCCGTTCTAATTCTAACAAGGTTTTAGATGAAGTGCTAATTTTGGATTATGATTCAACAAACGTTCATAATAAATATTAATTACGCTTGACTCCAACAATGCTCTGGGAGTCAGGTAACAGGTTATGAGCTTTCCAGCACTGGAGCATGTGCATAAAAAACTCGTCATTTTATTCCTTCTAAAAATGCTGAATTCAAAGTTAATTAAAGCTTATTTTAAGCATAACGCTTTCCTCTGCTAAAAGAATAAATGTGTAACAATTGATGACGATCAATAATTACTGTCAACAATGCGATACACGTTAAACTATTTCACCTCTCACTAGAATGTATCATCGCAGTGCGTTGTGAAGGTTTGTTGGTTGCATTATCGAAGCGGATACACTCATGCCGCTGATGCGGGTAGAACAATTTAGAATCGACCGTCGAGCCGTCTAGAATCGCCTCCCTTTCTAGAAACTCCCCGCTACCTTTACTCGTGCCGAATGCATTAATCGAGTTCCATTCAATTGCATCGCTTTTCCCTGTCAAAGCGGCAGTTAAACTATTTCTCCACCCGACCCAACCGAAGCAGAAACCGCGCGCACACGCGTCGCCTTGGTCGCCAATTAGGTGGGATCTTTTGCAATTGTGATCGGTGTGCGTTGTAGCACGCCCGGCCCGAGAGACACTTTCGATATCGACACCGAATGGTTGGTTTGTTTGATTGGTCGCTGTGGCGTCGGGTGATGTAAGAGCGCTTTGGGGGGGAATTTTCGCTATCTCGAGCGATGTACGATAACTACTATTGACCTGGCAATGTTAGGACGGAGACTGGCAGAGATTGTAGCAACCGTGTCCCAAAAGCAAACGTTTTATATCGCCATTAAAGGCGCAAGTCGAAATTGGGATGAAGAAAATAGCGGCCGGCGAAGAAGTTCAAAAGAGGCAATAAGGAAGCAGCGATGAGAGACGAAACCTCTCCCCGGTCGACCCCGGGGCTGGGGAGGCGCGAAACCCGTGCTCGCGTGCAGCTCCATCGAGAAAGCGGTTGAACTTGACCCAGAAAAACCGGCCGACCGATGGCTCCAAGCTTCCTACCCGGGGCAGGCCAGTGCAAACGAATTCACCGTCCCATGCGAGTGCCGAGATTCATGCTTTGCTTGTTTTTCTTCTCCACACCCCAAGGATCCGGTCGCGGGAAGGAAGGATGGCGTTTATGTACAGCACTCGTCTTGCACATGGGAAGCCATACCGGGCGTTTGGCACGTGGCACACGTGCCGTGATTCCCGCACCGTCCCACACCTCGCCTCGAGACAGCATCCAGCAAACGAGCGATAAGGCGGAAAGCAGAGCATAAGTCACACAGCTTCCCCACACCAAACGGGTGCAAAGAAACGAAAACCGAAACCCGGGTGTAAATTTATCCTTGCCCCACGGTGGACAGAGCATATCACAGCTTCCATCCGACGACAAACGCGGTGGACGGAGGAAACCCGTCGGACTCTCTGGTTGATGAAAATTAATGTAAACATCGTGCATGCGCCGGGGTGCAAACGCCGCACTGCAACCGAACGTAGCACTGACAGGCTGGTGTGAAGTAATTGCGTCTGTCATGCGAGGCGATGAACGATACCATCCCCCACGGGCACACAGGTTTGCACAGCTGCACTAACTGCGTGCAATAGAAATAGTATATTGATAGTAGTCCGTGAATCGGTTTTGAAAGTTGGACCATAAACAAGGCTGCGTTTGAAGTATCCCAAAAAAAAACCTCGCACAGCCGGCAGCAGGTTCGAAAGATTTAGGTCACAACAGTAGAGTGGCCTATTTCGGTGGCAGTGCATACGAGCGCGCACTGCATGCATGTTGCTCAAAATAGCCCCCGTACGCTCTCTCCTTTACTCGAAAATATGCTTTAGCAA